>LR538376.1:113817-227096 GCA_900883565.2 Caenorhabditis panamensis | reverse complement strand
ATAGGCAGCAAGTGGGATGTCCTCGATGTTGGAAGCACGGGCGGTGTTGTCGAGGGTTCCGGTGTACTCTTCCGAGACTGGGTAGTCCAGATGAGCAGGCGCCTTCTTGACAGGTGTTTTCCGCTTCGGCTTCTTCTCTTTTTTCGGCGATGATGGTCCAGGAATTTGATCATAGTAAAATTGATTATGGTACAAGTCAACGTGTTGAATGAGGGGAGTCTCGTCGATGTTCCTGTTCTTGGCGGTCATCGTGACTGTTTGCACATCATAGTCCTCATGAATTGGGTAGGTTGTCTGAAACTTATTGCTCTCGAATTTTCTAATGTCTAATTCACTCACATCAAACTTTTCAAATCCATCGGAAGAACCCGGACTAGATGGCTGTCCTTCATCGTCGGCAGTGTACTGTGATTCGGTCATTTCGGTGATTCTAGTCGACTGATATTCTTGCTGACTACTTGTTGTAACTTTAGCTTTCGGCGGGATCTCCAGCTCGATGTTGAGTTTCGCCTTGGTTACCGGCGACATCGGAGCTTGACTCTCGCTCTTGGAGACGATTACATAACTCGGTGAAGTGGCTCTCTCGGTGAGGTCGACATCGACAGTCAGGGTGTTGTCGTCGACCAGTTCGTAGTCATCAGAGAGCGAATCGCTATCGCTCACCTGAAATGTCATTATCTATACGGTTCGGGTTCTCCTGGTTACCTCCAAAATCTTATAGGTCGTAGTGGTGGTGGTGATGATGGTAGTGGTTTGTTTCGTGTCACGATTGAACAAGATACCGTTGAACAAGGGCACCCCGGATGCGGTCAGGGCTCCGATCAGGGGCACACCTTCGGCTTGGCTCGTTGTTACAATCGAAGCGACTGATTGCGAAGTGTTGCCATGGGGTGACAGGGCAAGGATATGGGCTGGGGACACCTGAAACAGGTTGTTTAGATTGCTCTCTAAGGTGGGAACTCCTACTGGAGAATTGTCGTCGACCGGCAGCTGCACGATATGTACTCGCTCAGTGGTCGTCACGCTTCTCGACTGAAATGGAGAAGTCGATCTGGAAGTATGCGCTCAAGATTTCTGTCGTTTTCAAGTGGATCGATGCTACCTGGTCGGTGAGTGTCGTGTCTCTTCGCGACGTGTCACTGTCCATCGTGGACGTTCCAGCTCTCTGCCTAAAACACTCTACAGTTTATTCTATCCTTCAATTTCCCAATCTGTCAACACTTCATCCCTTGATTGACCGACTACACGAATTCTGTTTATCATTTCATTTCACTTCACCCATCACCATTCTTGTTTTCCGGTTCTCTCTCTCTCTAGAGACGCCTGTTGATACGGCTATGCCATTCCAAATAAAGATGGATAGCCTCGTCAATTTATGGTATCAAAGTGGAAGATTCCCCCCGTGTCCCCCTATATACCTGTTCGGCTGGGAGGATGTTGGCGCGTCGGGTTATCACTCATATAACCTGCAAGATATTGGTGTTTTGACAAGAGGATTATGGATGGATTGGAGAGATGAAAAGAGAAGGAAAAGAGTAACGAAATAAGGATAAAACACAGGGATTCAAAGAGAGGGCGTGGAATAGTAGAGAGGGGATGAAGCTGAGTCAACAGAGTATCGAAGCATGTTGCGGTCAAAGAGGACCAGGAAGGGATTGAAAAGAGGAGGAAGAGAAGAGAGTAGTTGTTATGGTAACTAGAAGAAGTAAACTGGACGAGTGACATGAACTTTGAAGATGTTTTGTGAACAACAGAGTTTGTGTGTCTGTTTCTCAGAGATTACTAAACCGATTGAGCTGATTTTTGGCAGAGAAGTCAAGCAATATGCCAGAAAGATGCTTGTAAAATTACTAAGCAATTGGTCAAGAATGAAGCCTTCTAGAGCTCATCTTCTGACTCATAGTGTGATCAACAGCGCGCATGCCACTTTGGGTGGGTGGGCGAAAGGGCGAAAGCTGTGGCGCAGACGGTAGTGTGCTTGTTTTCTACTTTTGCACTCGGGGGTTCGAGTCCTTCTGCTCCAAAACCTTTTTTTTCTCTCTTCAACAGAGGAATGATAGCCGTCACGAACTTTCTGTTACGTAACTGATATGTATTTCGAAACTCTTTTCGAAACTTCAAAGTGATGAATCATGGTTTCGGGATCATGTTCTAGAATCTAGAGGTCTATTTCTACAATCTACAGTATCCGGAAGTGAGTCATAGACCCTAGGGGCCCCGCCCACAACACACCAGAACAAGAAAACAAGCTATGTTTCATGTCTCGGGCTCTCGGTTTGCACTCGGATAATTGCAAGCGGCGCTGCCGAAAATGGGAGAAATGCGAGAGAATGTGTGAATGAAAAAGGGGAGAAAGTGCATGCAATTCCGGGGGCAGTAAATAAACGACTGGCGGGTGTTCCCGCAAAGAGACTGCAGAGACGCACTGCGCCATAGGCATCGGGAGCCGTTGTGGAGACGCAGGCGGTGAGAAACAGAGACGTGCGGATGGAAGGTGGAAGGGCAACAAATGAGATTTCGGATGGATATGAGATGGGGGGAGGAGAGGCGGATCAGTGCGGGAAGCTGGGGGAAGAGACGCAGACGGAGGGGACTGATTACAACGAGAAGAAGCAGAGGGGTTATGGCTCACAGATTTGAGATTTATGAGAGGAAGACATGGGCGGTCAATTAGAGCAATGGAATGGGGCAAAAAACGAAAGAGAATGTAAACAAAACTGATTCAGAAAGAGAAACGGAAGGAGGAATCGGGGGATCAGGGAAATCGGGGTTAATCGGAATATGAACTGATATGAATTGATGAAGACGGAAAACAAGTCACCAGAAAGTTTCTGCCAGTCTATTTTGAAACAAAGAAAAGGAAACAGTCGGAAAACAGTGTGACACGGGGCCATGGCCAACCCCAACGAAACGGCCGTCTCTTTACCGCCAAGTCAATGCCAAGAAAGTTGCAATTAGTCATCAGAGAAGAAGGAAACAGTGAAAACGAGAGATAGAGACATCGAAACACTCTCTGAAACAACTTGGTATCTCGATTGGAATATGTATGCCGACAGGGGAATCAGAATTACAATGGGGGAGTGGAATGGGTAAACGAGACGCAGAGAGCGTCCGAGAAAAGGTGGCGCGGAAAGGGTTCGTCTCGTATCACTTTCGGTTTCTTTGTGTTGTTGTCAGTTGGATTTGGAAAGGAATTTAACTAGGGAAGTCTGTTTTTTAGCAGATTTGCACCTTTTATTATACCAATCGATAGGTCTCAGCGAGCTATCGGTTCTTTGAGGACCTATTTGGAGGGGTTCCCGGCGGTTTCCAGAAGGTCCAAATAGTGCTAAATTTAGGTCTAAACTTACACTATCAATTCTGATTAAAATCTGAAAGATTCAGAAAAAAAATTTTTTTCAAATTTTTTCCAACCTGAAAAAAATTGAAAAAAAATTTTTTTTGAAAAAAAAATTTTTCCAGAATTTTTCAGAACCTCATCAGGATTAATAGTACAAGTTTAGATCTATTCATAGCATTATTTAGATCTTCTGTAAACCACCGGGACCCCTTCAAACTGGTCTTCAAAGTCCAGATTTTGAAATTTTTCGAGACTTTGGGCGCCAAAATCGGTTATTTGAGGACCTATTTGGAGGGGTTCCCGGCGGTTTCCAGAAGGTCCAAATAGTGCTAAATGTAGGTCTAAACTTGCACTATCAATTCTAATAAAAATCTGAAAGATTCAGAAAAAAAATTTTTTTCGAATTTTTTCCAAAAAAAAAATTTTATGAAAAAAAAAATTTTTTCCAAAATTCTTCAGAATCTTATTAGGATTAGTAGTACAAGTTTAGATCTATTTATAGCACTATTTAGATCTTCTGTAAACCACCGGGAACCCCTTCAAAGTGGTCGTCAAATTCCTGATTTTGGGATTTTTCGAGACTTTGGGCGCCAAGTTAACCAAAAGTTAACAAATTTCGAAACGGTTGAGTTAAAGAGAAAAGTTTGCAAGAGACTCAGACATCATGAACTATCTGTTCCGTGGAAAAACCGGTGGCAGGCGGCAAGGGGGAAGGGGAATTCGAAAGTAACACAAGGTAACAAAAAGTAAACACCTTGAGACAAAGAGACTGTGAAAAATGAAGAGAGGGAGAGTGAGAGAAAACGAGCGGTTTTGCTGCAAGCTGATATCCACAAGTCAGAGGCGGAAATAGATGGGGGAAAGGGACCTTGTGATGATGAAATAAAGACAAGGGTTTGGCAGGCAACAAGAACACATCAACAATCAAAAAAGAAGGGATGATAATGGGGAAAAGAGAAGAGAAAAGTCAAGTTTACTGGAAACTTGAGAAGTGATAACTCTCCGAGAGAAATAGACAGTGATGCAAATTCCATTGACAAAACAGAGAAAGAGCAATGGCTTTTTCTCACCCGATTCCAATCCTATTTGCTCCATCTTTTTCCAATCTAATGCACTTTGCCTCCTCTCAAAGTTTGAGACTCAAACACACTTTGATTTTCGATGTATATGACTTTGCTAACCAAATATGAAAGAGCAACTTTAGGTTGGACACCACGGCTTCCGGTAAACTGAGAAAGAGTAACGGACCCTTAACGGCCTTCTTCGCAAAAAACCGAATGATAGATGAGAGAGAAGGACGGGGAAATTGAAAACGTGATTAGCTGCCTGGACGGAAATGGAATCGAAACGAGGCGAACTGCAATGCAATTGTAATGGACACGACCAGCGGCCTTCGAGAGCAGCAAAAAAAGACTAATGAAGTGAGATGGATTGGAGGAAAGAAGAGAGGACGTTTGGAGAACTGCAAGGGAAATGGAATGGGAGAGAAAAGACAATTGGTTTGGGGCAGCTCATCTTCCAAAAAGTATTCGATTCTCGGAGTGGTTTGGGGTGAAAAAATGTTCGAAAGACAAACAAGATGAGCATTGCGAAATTGTCAGATTCAATTTCCCGTTTGACCAAAAAAAGTTGGGTAGCGGATCTGGTTCCCCCTAGCTGCACTCGGAGTTTTCAGGGAACGTAACACTGCAACTTTGAGCAACTGTATCTCGAGAACCAAACAAAATGGTAAAAAGTTGTCAACTGCAAAATTAATCAGCATAAAATGATGAACAACTTTGTAGTTAACAACTTTTTGATATCTCTCATGGTTTCTGAGATATCAACCGTTGAAAACTGCCTGTTTTTGAACAAGGCGCAACCGTAATGTTTTGCAACACTACTGTTTCAAACGCCTGTATCTCAAGAACCAAGCAAAATGGTAAAAAGCTGTCAATTGCAAAATTAATTAGCGTAAAATGATAAAAAACTTTGTAGAGGACAACTTTTTGATATCTCTCATGGTTTCTGAGATATCAATCATTGAAAATTGCCTATTTTTGAACAAGGCGCAACAGCAACACTGCCGTTTCAAACGCCTGCATCTCAAGAACCAAGCAGAATGGTAAAAAGCTGTCAACTGCAAAATTTATTAGCATAAACTAAGAAACAATTTTGTAGTTGACAACTTTTTGATATCTTTCAGAGTTTCTGAGATATCAACCGTTGAAAACTGTCTATTTTTGAACTCAGGAACGTGACAATTCGTCCATTCCTCTGTTATCATTCAAGATGATTTATGGTGACCCAAGAACCGTTTCTTTTTTGAAAGAAGATCTAGAGGAGATGATGAATGACCTAGGTAAATTGGAAGTGTACATACCACGTGAAATGTTACACTAATTGGTTAAAGGAATGACTGATTTCTGGGCGCAACATTTAGACCTAAACACTGAACACCTCGGGCGATAATCCTGCAGAACCCACTTGACTCGAGAGCATTGGAGAGAAAGAGAAGTAGAGATAGAGAGGAAAAAGAAAGAAGAAAGCTGTGAAATCAGATCAACAAACAAATAAATGGAGGTGATAAAAAGTGGTAAAAGTGGCCTCCTGACTACCGTACCTTGTTCTTTTTTTACGAGTGGACTTTTGTGATATCTCGCGACAATTGGCGACTAATTGGTGGGGCGTGGTGGAGGAAAGTGTCAAGTCGAATTGGAATTGAAACAAAACGAGATGTTTCTTTCGTTAGGCAGCCCCTCTGCCCAACTTTCTCTCCCCTCTGCGCATCGAAAAACGAAACGGGAGGAAACTAGAAAAGAGATAGAGAAGGCGAGAGAAGATAAGAATGGAAGTGGGTGTTTGTGTGTGTGTTGCCAGGACGTCGAAGCCTTGTTTAGAAGAAGAAGACGGAGAAGAAGATGATAGAAGTCCAGCAGTGGACGAGAGGAAGGAAGGACAACAACCCGAGGCGCGAGAAAGTCTTGCAAGTTTGGCTTTGCAGACAGACCGAACGGATTCCGACGCATTATACAAAGGGGGACACAAAAAATGTTCACGCTGAACAATTTGATTGGCATGACGGAAAGGAGAGGGATTGAAGTCGGATAGGGAGGCGCAGATACGTACAAGTGCATTCAGAACAAATGAGACATGAAGATCTAGAAGTTGGAAGAACCAGGACGGTTTGAAGATTGGTAGAGATCAGTGTTGCAGAGTATGGGGTACCGCACGCGATATCCCGTGACTCGAACACTCGTTTACAAAAGCGCTGATAACTCAGAACCCAGAAGAGATAGCAAAAAGTTGTCAACTAAGAAGTTGTAGAGGAAGAAAAGCTGATCATTTTTGTAATCGACCACTTTTTAATAACTCTAATGGTTCTTGAGATATGAAGGAATTAGAAAATGCCATCTGCGGTGGTCGTGGCACCAAGGAAATGGTGAGGCTCAAACTTTTACCTGTAACTCAGAAAGTATGCAAGATAGCAAAAAGTTGTCAACTAAGAAGTTGTAGAAAAAGAAAAGAGGATCATTTTTGTAGTTGACCACTTTTTGATAACTTCAATGGTTCTTAAGATATACGTTGCGAAAGTTTTAGGTGCCGCCGCGGCCGTGGCGTTAAGGAATTGGTGATGATTAAATTGTTTCCTGTAACTCAAAAAGTGTGAAAGATAGCAAAAAGTTGTTTATTAAAAAATTGTAGAGAAAGAAAAGAAGATCATTTTTGTAGTTAACCACTTTTTAATAGCTTTAATGGCTCTTGAGATCTACGTTGATAAAGTTTTCTATGCCGCGTCAGGCATAGCCCCAGATCAATGGTGAGGCGTACACTTTCCGTTATAACAGGAGAAATAAAAAAGTTAGCAAAAAGTTGTCAACTAAAAGGTTGTAGAAGAAGAAAAGTAGATTATTTTTGCAATTGAGTACTTTTCTATAGCTTTGATGGTAATTGAGATATGCGTTGAGAAAGTTTTGGGTGGCGCGACGTGCATAGCGCCAGGGCAATGGTGAGGCGTACACTTTGCGTTATAACAGGAGAATCGAAACAGATAGCAAAAAACTATTAACTACAAAAATATAGAGTAAAACGAGTAGATCATTTTTGTAGTTGACCACTTTTTAATAGCTCTAATAGCTCTTGAGATAAACGTTGAGAAAGTTGCACTTGCCATTTGGACACGCTCGAGTTTCTCGACCAGAACACTCATTCACAAGAGATTTCGCGGAACCAAAAAAAGTGAAAACCAAAACTTTCCGGTTTATCCTCTGCCTATCAACGTGGCAAACCAGTATCCACCTAGGTGGGGATGCATAGTTATGCGAGGATGATGACTAGAGAAACCCCCCCCCCCCCATCGGATAATGTGATAGGTGAGCGAAATGGGTGGGGGAGAGATCGGGGAGAGATCGTGGCGAGATGAACACAAAGTTACCGATTAAATCAATCAGTGGCAAACGAAAAGAGAGTCAATATTTAGATTGGATTTCTTTCCAATCTGATTGCAAGTGAAACATTGGTAGGAAACACTAGAAATCAACAAGCTCCTCCCTCCCCCCCTTTTCTCGCTACTTTTCCTTTGTGATGAGCAGACGTCAAAAAACTAATAAAATCTAATAAATTTGTAGTACGATTGTGTATACACAAGATATTGTAAAGGATGGGGTGAGTCAGCGAAATTGATGAAAAAAGTTGACTTGGGGGAAGAAGAGAGGGGGAGCGGAGATGGGGGGAGAGAGCTGAAAGGAACGGTTTTTTTAGTGCGGACTGTTTTGTTTAGATACACAAGGGTTCAAGGGATTCTGAGGTATCTCTAATATCAACCGGGAACGGCAAAATCAACTACCATGATGAAATTGTTCTAGAATGCTTGAATCCAAAGAAGAAGTCTGAACGTATGTCACATACGGTATGTGATCTTATTGTACTTTTCAGAGATGTTTTGAATTTGAATGGTTGGTTAGGATAACATATTTTCAGAGAAGTTCCCATATCCAGGTTCACCACGAGAGTCCAAAATTTTTCCATTCCTTGAAGGTTACAGCGACGGCCGCGCACTCCAAGTATGGCTGAGCTAAGCGACGGCCTCTCTCAGATAGAAACTTGTGTTGAATTGATCCATTCCTTGGAGGTTACAGCGACGGCCGCGCACTCCAAGTATGGCTGAGCTAAGCGACGGCCTCTCTCAGGTAGAAATGTTCTCGTAAGAACAAAGCGCACAACTAGGGGTCCGGTTATATAGGCCCCCTCTCCTTAGTGACCGACATCTTGCGGGTTCCGACAGTCCTCCTCCCCTATGTTATCTGCAAACAAGAGGGGGTGGAGGACGGGACCCGTGAGGTGTCGGTTACAGGATAGAGCTGATTTTCAAGGAAATCCTGAAGAAACTTTGTTTCTGTGTAGTGATGAAGGATCAAAAACACAAACAAAAGATTGCTTTTCAAATACTATCAAATCAAACTGAAAACAGAAAACAGAAACCACACCCTTCCGAGTTTCTGACAAATGTTCCTCTCTGCATTCCGCCCGTTCCATAATTCGTGGGAAAACGAGAAAACGACACACCACAACAGACACACACGTTTTCTGATTCGATTCCAAAAAAACCTACGAATTCCAGAAGAATAAGATGATGTGATATGGAATATGAAAAACAGAAGAACTGGGGGCTATTCGTATTAGTAAATATACTCGGTTTACTCGGTTTGGCGGGTGCCAAAAGTATAACGAGATGATGACGGCAGATTGCATTTTTGGCATAGAAGAGAGGAGAGGGGAAGCGGAAACAGAAATGAGAGCGTGCAGGGGAAGATAAACCGATTTTAGAGAGGTGCTAACGGCCAGGTATATCACCTGTGGCAGCTGTTTTTGGCGCGGGGAACGAAATGAGTGAAGAGAAGGGAGATGAGAGGTTCAATGCATTTCTGATGAGCCTTGTCGAGAGGAAACGGGATAGAGAACTTTTGAACGTTATAAAAGGTTCAAGAAGGCTTATCGGGTTAATTAGGAGTTCAAATGAAAGGTAAGAGTTGTTTGATGGCAGTAGAAACCATCGGGGCAAAACGAAGGGGGAAATAAGTAATGTTTGAGAAAATGAAAAGAAAGACGAATGTCAACATGAATTCGGTACACAAAAGTGTTCGGGGGAGCGGAAGAGAGAGAGAGGAAACGAAAAAAGGACACGGATAATTGATAAAGTAGCACGCATTTCGTTCGTGGAATGTGTCAATAAACGGAGGAGGTCAGGTGCTCTTGCAGGAAGAACTTTTACAAGAGAGGCAGATAAGAGGTAACTGATGATGCAGAGAGGGTTTTTGACGGTCAGGTGGAGAAGGAATGCTTCTCTTCTTCTTTCTGTAGAGAGCGGAACACAGAAAGTAGAGACATGTGTTTTTTGATGATGCCACTCTACCACATGGCGCTGGCACAGTGATTTGTTGGGTGGTGGTTGGAAGATGGATGGGCGATTGCTGGGAAATGAGAAAATTGTTAATAGGGAAAGGAAACAGTTGTTAGAGGATCTAGATGGAGCTAGGTGCGATCGGGCGCGCCCACCCCGGAAGGCAAAACTAGGGTTGGGCGCGCTTGGTTATAACTTTTGATAGACTTGACCAATCGGTCTGAAAATTTGCCAACAATTTTACATAGATAATAGCTACAAACATGCAAAGTTTCAAGCAATTTGATCAATGCAGCACAAAGTTACAAAAGTTCGAACCACCAGTTGTTAGAAGAGCTAGGTGAGGCTAGGTGGGATCGGACGCGCTTGGTTATAACTTTAGCTGGACTTGACCAATCGGTCTGAAATTCCGCCAACAACTTTACATAGATAATAGCTAAAAACGTGGAAAGTTTCATACAAATTGGTCAATGCAGCACAGAGTTACAAAGGTTACAAAACCACCCATACCGGCACACCACCGATAAGTGCCACCAACACTCAGTCAGTGACGGCGCAAAAAGCTGGTTATAACTTCCGATAAACTCTACCAATTAGTCCAAAATTTGGCCAGCAGCTTGACATAGATAATAGCTACAAACTTGCAAAGTTTCATACAAATTGGTGGATGCAGCACGGAGTTACAAAGGTTACAAAACCACCCATACAACTTGGCGCAAAAAGCAAAGCACAGCAAAACGAAAACGAGACTATAAAACCGACACTGCCACTGACCACACGTGTTTCTTGTTTATCATGTGTTCACTGCCACCCCACGTGATTGACTCACTGATTCGATAGGAAACTCCGTTTATTGTTACCATAAAAAGAAGCAAAAAGAGTAAGAATCATTTCAACAAAAAACAAGTAAATTAAGTGCATACACCCAAGTATGTTGAGCAGAGAAGAAGAGAAGCAGACAGATTAGAAAGTGTCTCGAACCGTAGCGAGATCATCACAGAAAGAGAGAGAGAGAGAGAGAGATTGAAAAAGAAGTGAGTAACGGGTGGTCTAGAAGCTAAGCTCGTTAGATATGAGATGAAGAATCCTCCTCGGAGACGGACTCGTCGAAGATTCCGTTTTCAAGCAGGGGACGCAAAGATCGGCGACGTGCCGGACGTAGTGACGGGCAGCCGACAGAGTCAGTGTCGAAGAAGTGACGGTAGGTGAACTCGTAGAAGGCAGGGTTATTCAGGCCACGAGTGGGTTTGTCGGATCGATTGGAGAACTTCTCATTCTGAAATGTGCATCGTTTAGAGAAGAGTCTTACTTAAAACAAGACTTACGGGGAATTGGTCAAAGTTGGACACATCCTCTTCATGTGCAACCATTGGAATGAACTCGGCTCTCGACTTCCGCAAGTTCTCCCAATCCATTCCCTTAAACCACGGGTGCTGCTTAATCTGTGCAGCTCCTCCACGAGAGCCCAATCTATTTGAAACATCGCAAACAAGTTGCTGAACCATTGAAAGACACTCCTTCGAGAGATGCCCTCCATATGTGAAATCGAGGTATTGCCTCCAATTGACGATTCGATATTGTGTCTCTGCAGGCTTCTCATGATAAAATGGCACTCTTCCAAACACCATTTCATACAAAATCACTCCAGTAGACCACCAATCACAAGACTGTGTATGTCCCGATCGAGTGATCACTTCTGGAGCCATGTAGTTACCGGTTCCGACGACAGAGTGCGCGGTTTTCCGTCGAGTTTGTTGACGGACATTCAGCACTTTGACGCTTTTCTCGATCGCTGCAACTTCAGGTGGTAATGAGAAGGAATCAACGCGTTGATGCTCGTTTTCCGGACCGTAGAATCGTCGGTCATGAGTCCATCGAAGTCCAGTGCACAGCCCGAAGTCAGTCAGTTTGATATGCCCATGTTGATCAATCAAAATGTTATCCGGTTTGATATCTCGATGAATGAAACCAACAGAATGAACATACTCAATTGCACAGGTAAGCTCTGCGATGTAGAATCTGGCAAGGGACTCTTCAAAAGTCCCTTTTGAAATCAGCAACGTCATCATGTCACCTCCAGGAACATACTCCATTATAAAGTAGAGACACGATTCGTCTTGAAAGGAGAAGAAAAGCCGGACGATCCAAGGTGAGTCTGCTTCCGCAAGAATGTCTCTCTCCGCCTTCACATGCGCCGCCTGTTGCTTCATGATAACATCCGCTTTTTCGAGGCTTTTCATGGCGTACACCTTCCCTGTATCCTTTTTCCTGACAAGTGAAACCTTTCCGAATGCTCCAACACCAATTTGTGAGATAATGTTGAAGTGGTTCTTGCTCATTTTCTGTCTCCTCAATCGAGTGTACCTCGACTCCTTTTGCTGCAGAATCCCCAACATCTTCTCCCTCATTCCATCCGGCAACTGCGCGGCGTTCATCTCCTTCTCCAGTTGTCTCATTCGTTTCTCTCGTTCTTTGTATTGCTGCAGGAGCCGTTCCACGTGTTGCTCCATGTAAAACCGTAGCATATTTGGCTTACAAGGTTGCAACCGTCTTGTATTCTTCAAATACGGGTCGAGGAGAGCACGATCAATCGGAGAGCTAACTCGTTTCGGAGGCGGCTCACTTGGTTGGTTGTATTGAGGAGGTGGAGCTTGTTGACGGGACTTGAAGGTGATGTCCAGGTTGGAAGGCTTGAAGAGAATCGGACGGAAGTCTTCATGGTTTGCGTCAGATGTGGAAGGGATCAAACGAGGGTCTTGGCGGAGCTCATCAGTGTAGTTGACGAAGATCTTGGATCTATCCATGTCTGTGGTGTATCTTGGACCAATGATGAATGATTTTGTGGGGAGAGGGCTATCACCGACGTTCACTTTTGTCTAAAGTTGCACCATCAGTTTTCAGAATACTTTATGAATGACTTACAGTATGCGGAGATGCCACATTGATACTAACAACACTCCCAGCGGTTTTCTTGTCCATTGAAGTATGGTATAACCTTTGGATATTGTCAGCTTTCCGTTCCTCGTTTCTGAAATTCTCATGTTTGTCAATTGCTGCACACGGAAGGCCGCGGTGGCGATGGGTGGTTCACAGTTTTCACCTTCATTTCGCTCATTTTCAACCTTTTTTCTCAAACTTTTTTGTGAAAACATTTGAAAATACAATTGTTTTAATGTTTTTACGAAAAAAAATTAAGAAAAATGATCGAAAATTAGCAAAATAAGAGCGAAAACAAGCAGAGAACCCTCAGGTTCGTCAATTGCTGCACACGGGGAGGCTGCGGCGGCGATGGGTGGTTCACAGTTTTCCCCTTTATTTTGCTTATTTTCAACCGTTTTTTCTTATCTTTTCTGTAAGAAACATTTAAAAACACAATTGTCTTGATGTTTTCACAAAAAAATTTGAGAAAATTGGTCGAAAATGAGCAAAATACAAGCGAAAACTATAAACCACTGTGTTTCGGGTGGCCGCGCCCTCGGTAACACAAAACGAAAACTTAGTGGTTCACAGTTTTCACCTTTATTTTGCTTATTTTCAATAGTTTTTCTCAAACTTTTTTGTGAAAAACATTTGAAAACACAATAGTCTTCATGTTTTCACAAAAAAGTTTAAGAAAAACCGTTGAAAATTAGCAAAATAAGAGCGAAAACAAGTGGAGCAACAAAGAGCAACTCACATTGTCTCAATAGAAACCGTGGACTTCCCGGGTGGCGGTGGAGCCATGTTCTTATTGTGATGCATCAAAAGAGCATTGCTCTGGAGCTTCGGGACAGGTTGGGTTTTGATGTGCAAGTGGGTACGGTAGTTGTCAGAAGCTACCGGAGTCATCCGGGTGTTCATCGGAGGAGCATCGTAGGCTGGTGGGGGAGGGCGGGACTGAAAGAATAGGTTCTAACTCATTCTAAGGCTTGAAACTCACATATCCCGGTGAATACTGTGGTGCATTATTGTTCATGTGATACGCTGGAGTCGGCATCTCGTACCGATACCCTGATGGGTGTATCCTTATGGATTCCTCCACATTTCCATTGCGTATCATCTCCTTTCCAGTTCGATACACTGTCTCTCCCCCGGTATCCATTAAATGTCGTTGTGGCATTGGAGCAACACGCATTTTTGGACCGCCTTCCACCTAAAGACAGTAAGAATGAACGGAAAAGTAACGGAAAGAAGAAAGAATGACTCACTCGGAAGGAATTCGAGTGCGAGACGACCGAATTCGATATGGTCACAGAAGAAGACGTCGGCACTTCCGCATTGTCGTTGGTGATATCAGAGTGACTGACGCCACTAGAAGAAGAAGGCGTCAGGGCCTGAGAGCCTAGTGTCACATGATTTGATGATGGACCAGATTCATAGGCCTTTAGGGAGGCTCGTATCTCGTCAAGTTTGGCGCGATGACGGCCGACTCGAATGTCCTGAAACTGCAACATTCCGGGGGAATGGGGGAGTGTGGAGGGGAATGAAATTTTCAAGATGCTTATCGGTAAACCACAGTGATTCACTTGTTAGTAGGTGTTGAAATCAACGTACTACTAGTACACATTTCTGCTACACATCATTGTTTCTTATCAGTGAAAACTTTCACTCTTAATTTTTCCGATAAGTGGCTCCGTATTGTCTCGTCTCGGAACTTTTGCAGACGCTTGAACTTTTTCTCTACTTTTCTTCTACTTTGGAGCAAGTGCGCTCTATTGAACACTAGACTTTTACTTTAAAACTAGGCTGAAATTACGGCTCATTTTTCAATCAGAAAGACTTTTTAGGCTTATAGTAAATAGAAGCAGAAGCTTTCACACTAATCACTAATCAATCTTCTTTCTCCTTTCTTTCAACAATCAATAATCATCTTTGACTCTTCAACTCTTTTCTCTCTCTCTGAGTCTCTCTGGTATCATCTCTGCACCTACCGAACTGTGGTGCCCATCTGCACTGACCACTGCGGGTGCCGGACCAACAATGCCACGTTGCTTCTGATCAGTACCAGACGTGGAAGCAGCAGCAGCGACAACAGGTCGCATTCCAGGGGAATACAATGCGAACACTGACAAACACACACACAGGGGGACGCAGAAACGAAGAAGAAGGAAGGCGAAGGGGAAGATGAGAGTCGGCGATACAACGTGTGTGAGTGTCTGTGAGCGTCGGTGAGTGTCCTGCCTGTCCCTTCGGAACTAGAGACAGGCAAGAGAGGAGAGAGAGAGGCGGCCCGCATTCCTCCGATGCGCTCTAGTCTCTCGTCCCTCTCCATTCCGCACACTCTCTCGTCTCGCTGCAGTTTCCAACGCATTTCGGCCTGTCTGCGTCGGGAATCCATTGGCTCCCTGGCCTCCGTTGGTTTCGCCCCTATCATCATTGCCCATCATCACAAAAGACATCCCTTTCCGACATGTCATCCAGCCGAAAACCTCTTATACGGTAAGCTTTTTTAAAAATGTTCGGGAGGAGCTGAAAGAAAACAAAAAATGTTGCGTGCGGCGTCGCTTGTTTTCTGAAAGATTCTAAACTAGAACGTGCAGTTTTCACCGCGCTACCCATTTTTATTGGTTTCGCGAACATTTTGCGACAGAAAATGGCTATTTTCAAGTCATGTGGTACTCGCTGTTCCTTGTCCGAAAACGTGGTCCTTTCTGGCTTCAGCGCCGACAGTTTTTGTGAGTTCTGCAGATCTGCACCCTCATCGAATCCATTCCAACTGAACGCTAATCCGATCTAAATCTAAATCTCCGTCACTCTCCATTCGTTTGTATACATTTCGCTGCAAAATTTGACATTCGCTGTGCTGTCCGCCGCGCGCACTCTCTCTCTTTTTGCCACGTTTGATGCTTTTGTACTGTTCGTTTCCGAGAGCTACGTGGCGATCGCGATCGCTGCAAACCACAGAAACACAAATCATTTGAATATTAAATTTATCTCAAAATCGATTCGCAACAAAATTTTTTCCAGTAGCAGCTCCCACTCGGATCGCCCGACGACAATGAGGAACTGGCCGCTTTTCGTGTTTCTCATGTGCCTTGTGAGTCATTTTTCTCATAGAAGAACATAAAAAGACAGAAGATTTGTTCCAGGTGCTCTTCTTCTACATCTTCTACGTGTACCAGGCTCAGGGCGCCACGCTGGCTCAGACAACCGAAGAGGCGAGACAATTGGCACAACAGCTCAGTTTGACGAAAGGAAAACTCGTTGGAAGCCTGGCCGACTTGGAGACGAGCAACAGTGACAAGAAGTCGTTGGCGTCGCAGTTGGACGATATCACCAAGAAGAACGACGAGTGTATGGTTTCGTTGAGAAACACGAAACTTCGAGTCGACGGACTCGAGAAGGATACCAAGACGAACACCGACAACTACACGTGAGTTTTGAGCTTTTAGCTTTGCTGGGGGACTTATAAATTACACTCTATGATGCTGATTTCAGGAAAATGCAAGAAGAACTGTCTGCGTTGAAATTGAAGGCTGAAGAACTTCAGCGCAACAACACCGCCTTGATTTCTCTCGTTTCTACTCAAGATCAGTTGATCACCCAGCTCAATCAGACTATTGGAATGTAAGATTTCTAAAAAACAAAAAGCTCTAGAGCCAGAGTCAACTTTCCGATTTGCAGTATCAAGTTCGAGAAAGAAGAGCTGAAAAACGCAATGTCTCCGAGAACAGAGAAACCGACAGAGAAGCCGGTGGAGAAGGTGACCGAGAAGGCTGAAGAGAAACAAGAAGCCGTGACAGTCTCGTCGACTCCAGAAGCTCCGAAGCCTCAAGAAGCCGCTGCTGAAGAGAATCAACCATCAACAACAGCCACATCGACACAAAGTCCACTCGGAAATCTCGAAGAAAAGGAGCCGGAGAGTCAGCAAGAAGAGCCGGAGCCAGAAGACAAAGAGACATAATCACGGGCGCCATCATTTCACACATTCCTCTCTCTCTGAAAATTTCTTAATTTATCAGTTTCTGACCATTTCAATTTTAAAATAGGTTCTGCGGGTTCCCCTTCTTGGATAATAGTTTTACTTTTCTCTGCTTGGGCTTTGTATAGTTTACCAACTTTTTGCTTGTAATTACTTGTCAATCTGATTTTCAGTGCAATGAATGGTTTCACTTGAACAAAAGCTGTTTGTTTTTTGAGAATTCGCTAAAAAAAATCCAAAAATTTTCTGTGAAAATCAACGCAAAGCAAACCAATTTTGAACCGCCGCCAACAGAAATTATCAATGGAGCGCGCTTGCATTATTCGTCGGTGACGAAAAAGCGCCGGAAATTCGAATTCACTCTCTGTTTCCGTCACCATGTCAACCCAAAATGTCACCCCGACACAAAACAAAAAGCCGTCGGAAGCCGTCCCAATGATCCCGATGTCGATCTTCCCCAAACAAATCTATTCCGAGGAGTTCAACGAGTTTGCCAGTAAGTTTTCTGTTTTCTCTACGAAATGATGGTTTTCAATGGTTCGTTTCCAGGAAACTTCAACATCCGAGTGATGGATGTTTTCCGTGAGAACAGAGAGATGACGCTGCAAACGTTCCAGAATGAATGCGACAGTTTTCTGAGATCTTGCCGCGTCGAGTTGATCAGAGACAGAGTTACCGGATATGTGACACTGACTCGGCTAGTGGTAAAGACTCAGAATCAAAGAAACAATCGATAAGCATGGCTAATTGCAGAAAATCCTAAACAAATCCCCACCGTCGATTCGCAAAATGCTTCCCTACAAGACAGTTCAGCTTCTCGTCAAATTCACCAACTTCAACTGCACAATCGATATCGACTTGTTTGAGAAACTTATAGACACAGTAATTCACACGGAACAGACCTATCAGCTCCTTCTCCCGCATGCCGAGAACAGCAGAGAGATCTCGTCGTTTGTATGTATCAAAATTCTTTGATACCTTGGGAATTTCGTTTTCTTCAGGCTCTCCAGAACTTCATCGCCAAGCACTACGTCCCCAAATTTGTCGAAGAGGTGGAGAATGACATCTACTACGCCGCCTACGCCACCGGGATGATCTTCTTCCTTCTGGACGCCCGTCGCAAAGAGACAGTTCTGCTCCAAGATCTGCTCGCCTCGGGGCTCCTAGTGCACTTGGAAGCTTGTCAGCACGCTGAGAACAACTGCTATCCATTTCCGACATTTGAGTGGTAACTGGAAACGAAACAGAGAGCCGCTAACACTTTGATTTCAGGTTCACCGTCCAATCATTCCGAGACGCGCTCCGAGAATTCCGCTCGCTGGATATCGATCGAAACGGAGTTTTGTCACTGGATGAGATGCTTGTCTTTCGAGGATACTACTTCAACCGTTTGTTCATCAATCGAGTCTTTGAGATCTCGCATGTCTACGAGGGAGGATGTCTAGACTTCAAGGCGTTCGTCGATTTGTGGTGCGCCGTCAAGTTCCGATGGGTTAGTGAATTTCGAACAATTTGGCAGTTCTCGCTACGAAATCTGTGTTGTGGTGTTTAGAATCGGATCGAACAGAGAGTTTGAAGCCGATTGGTAGTCAATTCAACCGCAATTATTCAGTTTTTCATTCAAAATTCTCAGATTTCGAGTGTTTGGCCGAAAAGTTGCAAAATCTGAAAATTTGCTTCGAAAAACACTATCATCCTGAACGAATTGACTATCAATTAGTTCCAAATTCTCTTTTCTATCCGGGTTTATCAAAAATTTGAAAAAAAAACAGTTCGAAATCAAGAAAACACCTTCAAATCGCAGTCGTTCCGAGACCAAACTGCCAAAGTTTCGAACGTAGGAAACCATGATAAAACCAATGCATTCCAGACAACGGCTTCCGCCAAGTACCACTTCGAAGCGATGGATCTGAAAGGAGACGGGATCCTTGACGCCGACGAGATCCGAACTATGGTAAGCACCACACTTCAGATTGCTCCTCACCGCCCGAAAGTCTCAATTGCAGACTCATGTGATTCCCGATTTCACCGGAAGCGACGAAACTGGAACTGACACGCTGACAGCCGAACTCAAGGACATGCTGCATTTCAAGAGCAGCATCACACTCGCCGAGTTCCTTCAACACAAGATGCACACCACATTCACCGGCGTTATCACTAACTATATAGACTATTCCAAGTATGAGCGACGAGAGCAATAAGTTTAACATCACCACTTCACTTTATTATTGAAATCATCATTGAGTATTTTATGGCTCTTTTTCAAGAACCAATAAATAACATTATTTCGATGCAAGTTTGTGGTGGTTTTGGGGGGCTAACAAGAAGGATAGTTAACGAAGAAATGAGGTGAAGGGAATTGTAACGAAAGTGTACAAAACAGTAGAATTATAAGGATAGAAAGATAAAGAAAACAACAGACAACGGATCAAGTGGGGGGAACAAATGTGATGGGGAGAGGGGAACAACAAATAAAAATTTAGAAAAATTAACGATAAAGAACGGAAGTTTTAATCGTCGGAATCCGAGAACTTGATAGAGTTGACCGATTGGTTGATTGGACCACCTCCGTAGCTTCCCTTCTTCTTCTTGGTTTTCTCGTGACGGAACTGCTTTCCGACGACCTTTCCGAGACTCTCATTGGCACGATGACCCCATTGATCGAATTGCTGGGAAGAAGAAATTGAAAAATCAAAACTCAAATATGAGATGAATTGCTTACCGAGTCATGTGCATTGTTGCGGAATTTCTCGGCAACACTGTCCTTGGTGAGCTGGACACGACGGAACGGAGACGACTTTCTCTTGCGGGTCTCTGGCTTCTCAGTCGACGTAGCCAATGGCTTGGCCTTCAGCGATGGAGTTTTCGAAGTGCTCTCCTCGGTTTCAGCAGACTCCTCCGAATCGGCACGCTGTTGCTTGGCTTTTGGAGTGGCTTTCGATGGCTTCGGCATATCCTCGTCATCATCGGAAGAATCAGAAGACTCGGCCTTCTTTGGAGCAGCTTTCGGAGTAGACTTGGCTGGAGTAGCAGCTGGCTTCTTGGTTTTCTTGTCATCATCAGAAGAGTCATCAGAGGAAGAAGCGGCCTTCTTCGGAGCAGCCTTTGGGGTTGGCTTAGCTGGAGTCTTCTTGGCAGCAGGTTCATCGTCCGACGAGTCAGAAGACGCCTCAGCCTTCTTGGCAGCTGGTTTCGGAGTAGCCTTCGCTGGAGTTGGTTTCGCGGCAGGCTTCTTCGGTTCATCATCAGAGGAGTCGTCAGAAGAGGAAGCAGCCTTCTTAGCGGCTGGCTTCGCTGGAGCAGCCTTCGGAGTCACAGCTGGCTTAGCTGGGGCCTTCTTCGCTGGCTCATCATCAGAAGAATCCGATGAAGATTCAGCCTTCTTGGCGACTGGATTCGGTGTGGCCTTAGCTGGAGTCGGCTTAGCAGCTGGTTTCTTCTCGTCGTCCGAAGAGTCATCAGAAGACGAAGCGGCCTTCTTTGGAGCAGCCTTCGGGGTCACAACAGGCTTAGCTGGGGTCTTCTTTACAGGGGCCTCATCCTCAGAAGAATCGGAAGAAGATGCAGGTTTCTTGGCAACTGGTTTGGCTGCTGGAGTAGTTTTGGCAAGAAACGGCTTGGGAGCTGACTTCTTAGCATCATCATCAGAAGAGTCATCGGAAGACGACTCGGCTTTCTTGGCAGCTGGTTTTGGAGCAGCTTTAGCTGGAGTCGGCTTAGCAGCTGGTTTCTTGGCATCGTCATCAGAAGAGTCGTCAGAGCTGGAAGCGGCCTTCTTTGGGGCAGCCTTCGGGGTCACAACTGGCTTAGCTGGGGTCTTCTTAGCTGGAGCCTCGTCATCAGAAGAATCGGAAGATGAGTCAGCTTTCTTGGCAACTGGCTTCGCTGGAGTAGCCTTGGCAGGAGTTGGCTTGGCAGCTGGCTTCTTGGCATCATTATCAGAGGAGTCGTCGGAGCTGGACGCGGCTTTCTTGGCAGCAGGCTTAGCTGGAGCAGCAGTCGGCTTGGCAGCTGGCTTCTTCTCGTCATCAGAAGAGTCGGAAGACGAAGATTCGGCCTTCTTGGCAACCGGCTTGGCAGGAGTAACCTTCGCTGGAGTTGGCTTAGCAGCTGGCTTCTTCTCATCCTCAGAATCCGAATCGGACGATGATGCTGGCTTCTTAGCGACTGGCTTCGCAGCAACTGGAGTGGCCTGAAAATACTTTTATAACTTGAAAAAAAACAGAAACACAATACCTTAGCAGCAACCGGCTTCTTCTTTCCGGCATCGCTATCATCACTATCACTATCGGAGTCGCTTGTAGCTGGCTTCTTGACAACGGCTTTCACTGGAGACGCAACCTTAGCTGGAGTCGCCTTTGGTGCTGGCTTCTTCTCATCATCCGACGAATCAGACGAAGAAGAAGCAGCCTTCTTCGGAGCAGCTTTCGGAGTAACAACTGGCTTGACTGGAGCTTTCTTGACTGGGGCCTCGTCTTCAGATGAATCCGACGAAGATTCAGCTTTCTTGGCAACAGGCTTTGGAGTGGCCTTAGCAGGAGTCGGCTTGGCGGCAGGCTTCTTCTCGTCATCCGAAGAGTCATCTGAAGACGACTCAGCCTTCTTGGCAACCGGCTTCGCTGGAGTCGCCTTAGCTGGAGTCGGCTTGGCGGCTGGTTTCTTGTTATCATCGGAAGAGTCGTCAGAAGAGGAATCGGCCTTCTTGGCGGCTGGCTTAGCAGGAGCAGCCTTCGGGGTCACAGCTGGCTTAGCTGGAACCTTCTTTGCTGGCTCATCATCCGAAGAATCCGAAGACGATTCAGCTTTCTTGGCAACTGGCTTCGGCGTAGCTTTCGCTGGAGTTGGCTTCGCGGCAGGCTTCTTCGGTTCATCATCAGAAGAGTCGTCAGAAGAGGAGGCGGCTTTCTTGGCAACCGGTTTCACTGGAGCAGCCTTGGCATGAGTCGGCTTGGCGGCTGGCTTCTTGTCGTCGTCCGAGGAATCCGAGCTAGACGAGGCGGCCTTCTTTGGAGCAGCCTTTGGAGTCACAACTGGCTTAGCTGGAGCAACTGGAGCCTTCTTCGCTGGTGCTTCATCTTCGCTATCACTGTCCGAGCTCGACGCGGCCTTCTTTTGAGCGGGAGTCTGAGCCGGCTTCGATGCAGGAGTCATCTTCTTGGCTGGAGCATCACTATCCGAATCGCTGCTAGATTCCGCCTTCTTTTGAGCTGGAGTGGCAGCTTTCTTGGCGGCAACATTCACTGGCTTCTGCACACCATTCTTCTGCAAGTTTCTAGTTTTTCTCTAGCTGTTTTATGTAATATCAACCTTAACGGCTCCGTCATCAGACGAATCAGAGCTTGAAGAATCCTTAGCAGCGACCTTCTTCGATGGTGGTTCATTTCCAGAGGTGGAAGCGGTGCGTTTCCTTTTCTTGAAGATGTTGTCAGTGACGATGTCTTTCAATTTCGGAGCCTCATTGTCTTTCAACTAAGAAACAACCATTTGTAAAAGGCGAACACGGAACAACTCACGAAAGCATCCAGTTTCTTTCTTGTCGCCTCATTGAACATTTTCGACACTAACTCGGGGTGCTTTTGCGAAACTTCACTATAGAGAATAGCATTTGCATAGAGATCGGAGCTCATGACGCCCGCGGGGTACCCTGGAAACATAAAACTAATTTCGAAACACAAAAACGTTGAAAACAAGCCATATAGGGCGATTATCTATGAAATGTTGAACGGATTACATGCAGTAACAAAAATATTCGTATTTTAAATAAATTTTTGATCGAAAAACCCGGTTTTTCCTTCTTTTTTATCGCTGAAAGTGCCAGAAAAGTTCAAAAAAAGAAGATAAGATTTACGAAAATGCATTGGGTGCAACGATCGTTGCGAGACCCGCCGGCCGACGGCAAGCATGCGCCTTTAAACACTCGCCGCGGGAATTCAAAAAAAATAACGCGACAGTTGTGTACTTCACGGAGAATCAACCGTTTCCGATGTTTATCATCTTTGTAGAAGATAGAAAAAGTGAAATTTAAATTATTTATAATCTTGAAAACTTGAATATACAGAAAGAAGCGTAAAATAATAGAAAAACCGGAGAGAAATCGTTATCCAAGTAAAAGCAGTACCCGTTCGATTGGTTGTTGCAATTTGAATGTTTAGATAAAGTCTGAAAGTTGAAAGATATCAAATTCACAACTTTTTGCTCTATGTTCACCTTGAGTAGATGTAGACCGATGCCCGAAATCCGGGACAGTCTTCAAACAGTAACACTCGAGAAGACGCATCGCAGTCGGCTTCAACTGCTTTTTCATTTGAGGACTGCAACGAAATCGGTATGGAAGTGAGGACTGGAAAGAGTTCACAAACACAGCATGGACCAAACAGACACAATATTCAATTACCTCCAGAAGATGTACATGTAGAAGAGGACGGCGTGATGGAGGTAGTAGATAAGGTAGGTGAGGAAGTGAATGAAGTGGAACATGGTGCTCTCGCCGGGGGAGATGGCTTGCCAGATACGCATCACGTAACTGGGAACGTTTAGAACGACGAAGGTGCTGAAAAGTTTGGATTGCTGACTTGTGAGAGAATGGCTGCGGCTGGTAGAGCGCGCGGCGCGCGGCGACCTATGTAGCTCCGAGTTGCATTTACCAATTCGTATGAAACTAACTTTGCCGAGATTTAGATACCGACAATATACAACTGCTGGCAAAATTTTAGACGAATCGATTGGATTTGAAAGAAGTTATGAGCAATCGCGTGTGACGCGAACGACTGAGCCGGCGCGCCCTACCGCCAGCTCTGTCTTCGACGCCTATTCCGCCATTGACCCAATTTTAACGAAAAAACACTCAAAACAAAGTATTGTACCTTGTAACAATAATAAGCGTTCTGCTGAGCTGCAAATCAGAGCTCCGAAGCTTCCCACAATTCCTGGATTGAGTCGAGCTAGTCGGCAGGTTCGAATTGGTGTTGTCAGTGCTAAGCAGGTACTTTTTCACTGTTGTCTCTTCCTGAAATGTCTTGTTTTTCACTGTTTTTGGCACATGTTGTTGTTTTTCTTTTCTTGCTCCCTTCGAAGTGATCACTCCCCCAAAAAACGCACAACTCACAAATTGAATCGTATCATTGTTCAACTGCTGTTGCTGCTGCTGAGTGGTCGGCGCACGAACGAATCGCACCCGTAGCACCCCCGACGAGTAGATCTTCATGCATTGTCGATAGCGATACGTGGAGAACGAGTTGACGATGATGATGAGGACGGCGGGAAGCAGGGTACACAGAGCAGTGTCCATCAAAGTGAACATGAAGTAGTGCTGGTTTACTTGGTACCCGAAAAGGTCCACATCTTGGTTCAACCCGCAGAAGAGCATGTCTCCGTCTTCCATTTGAAAGGTTTGAAGGCCTGTGAACAGGAATACCCAGCTGTAAAGGACCATGGAGGTAAGAATGGTTCCTATGGTCATATTGCGAGCAAACGACTTTGTGCAAACCCACTTTCGAACTCCTACAAAACTTTTGGTTTCATACGTTTTTCTCCGATCTGGGAACTCACTAGGCCGGAACAGCACAACCATTCGATCACAAGAGATCAGAGAAATCATCCAGACACAGATAAAGTCACTGAAATGGGCGAGAAAGGTGAAGAATTTGCAGCCGAACTCTGAGACTCCGTAGAGTGGAAGCTGAAGGTAAGTGTCCGCCCAGGAGATGATGACGGTGAGTAGGAAGACACAGGAGGAGACGGAAAGGGTGCATAGGTAGATGTTGGAGGTTAGACGTTTCAGCCAGAAGTTTGTTCTGGAAACAGATAGTAACTTTTTGATCCTGTAGAGTTCCGAGAAAGCGCAGTTTTTAGATTTGAAATCAACAAGCTGCGACAAGTTGGTGGTGACGTTCTCTATCTTTGAATACATCTTATTTCCGAGAATTCTTGCAGTTTTTAGATGGAAAACAGGTTCTAATTCACCAAATTTCAAGTGTTCAGGTCATTGCTGACGTTTCAGTGACGTAGGCTGGTGACGAAACAAGAGTGGGTTGATTTGATCTAGAAGGTCAGGTTCAAAACTGTATTGGGGTGCAGGGACTGAATTTCAAAGACGGACTACAGAGATGTGTACTAGTATCGATGATTAGCTATCAATGTTTTCAGAAGCAAAAAGTTCAGTTTGTGGGCTCCAAAAAGAAAAGTCTTTAACTCATCATTGGAAAAAACATCAATCAAGATTCAACCTGGTAACTGATGGCTGATAACAGGTCCTTTTAGTACTGGCCACTTAGCAGCCTCCAGCTCACTTGCAGTTGATAATTTATAGCTTCCTAGTACAACAAAACAGCTGTTCGAATCGAATAGCTAAAGCGCACTTACAACTTGAAATTTGACCATTTACTAATACGGTCACGCGAAGTGGCCCTCGCCGGGTCTCGCCACGAAATCAGTTTTTCGCCGTTTTTTCGATTTTCAACAGATTTTTTCAAATTTTTTTGAAAAATTCGGATAGAATAGAGAATTTGAAACCGATTGATAGTCAATTCAACCGGAACTTTTCAGTTTTTCAGCTAAAATTTTCAGATTTCGTGTTTCTTTTTGAAAATGAGTAAATCGCAATGAAAAACTCAATAATTCTGGACGAATTAACTATTTCTAGGTTCCAAATTCTTTTTTCTATCCGTTTACATTAGAAAAAATTCAAAAAAGTTGGTCCAGAAACGAGAAAACAGCAAAAAACCGATTTCGTGGCGAGACCCGTCGAGGAACACGTCGTGTGACCACAGTTGCAACTTGTCTTACCTGATAAGTAACAACGCCATCGAGTTCCCGAGAATCCCAATGATACAAAAGATCGGCAACAAATGCCTCGAATTACTCCGAAACCATCGAAACGAGTCGGACTTCCAAATAATCGAGAGCAACTCGTCAAAGTCCATGAATGACCCGGTCCTTTCCGCCAAATCGATGGCATCTGTGAGGTTTGTAAGGTTCATTTGCCTGGAAGGGAAAGGTACATAAATAACTTTTAAAAGGGAGAATGAAATGGAACAAAAACGCTGCTGACACGACACTTGACGATTGAAAAATGTAGTGAAGTGGAAAATGGTGGAGAAAGGCGTGTAAACACGGGGAGAAAGGGGGCCCGGGGAGTTCTCCTGGGGCCTTGTGTCAAGGGCAACTTCTTGATGGAGATGGTCAATGCTCGCTGTAGGAATGACGGGGAATGGGGATTCCAGCATTACATATTACTGTGGTCACACGAAGCCCCTAATTGCCACGAAATCGGGTTTTTGCTGTTTTCTCGTTTTTGGACCAACTTTTTTAATTGTTTTCTGATGAAAACGGATTGAAAAAAGAATTTGGAACCTAGAAATAGTTCATTTGTCCAGAATTATTGAGTTTTTCATTGTGATTTACTCATTTTTGTAATTTTTCAGCCAAAAACACGAAATCTGAAAATTTTAGCTGAAAAACTGAAAAGTTTTGGTTTAACTGACTATCAATCGGTTTCAAATTCTCTATTCTATCCAAATTCATCAAAAAAATTTGAAAAAATCTGTTGATAGTTGAAAAAAACGGCGAAAAACTGATTTCGTGGCGAGACCCGGCGAGGGTCACTTCGCGTGACCGCAGTAGTACTCAATTGAACATAAAACTGATCTAGGGATTTGGAACGAAAGAACCCGCTTCCCAAAGCTTCAAACAAACTCAATTTCAAGTACAGTACTCTGTCTACTGCCACGTCATCCCTATGCGAATTGAATTCTCCTACCAAAGTACCTTTGGGCTCCTCCTCCAGTTGTTGTCAACTCATCCCATGGGAGCCGCACGCAAAGAGAGAGGGAGAGAAGTATGCGGGGCGAAAAAAGAAGGATAAGAGGACCGAAATAAACGTGACAAAAAGACCGAGGAGGTCTGAGAGTCGCAGAGAAAGATGGACGGATTGATGGGAGAAGTGAGGACAACTGGCCGAGGAGGAGTCGAGGCTTCTGAAGAAGAGTAGAAGAAAGCTTGAGCAAGAGCAAGAAAGAAAAAGGAACCACTTGTTGCGTGAATGATGTTGCCAAATGGATGGGTCAGTGATAGGAAGAGCTCTTCCCCGAGGGGAGTCTTTGAGTCCTTGTGACTCAATGAATCAACAAGTTGCGACAAGTTGGTGGTCACCTTTTTATAGGTTCCTGATTCAGCAAATGCGTTTTCTATCTTTGGGTACATCTTACAAGAATTCGTGCAGTTTTTAGATGGAAAACAGGTTCTAATTCAGCAAATCTCGAGTGTTCAGGTCATCGCTGACGTTTCAGTGACGTAGCTGGTGACGACACAAGATTGAGTTGATTTGATCTATTTAGGAAGATCGAGTTCAATACTGTACAAGGTTGCAGGAAGACTACAGGGGTTGTGGGCTAATCTTGATGAGTTTTGATTGTTTTCGGAAGCAGAATGTGCAGGTTGCGAGCTACGAAACTGCGAAACCCCATAGTGGTCTTTCAATTTGTAAAACGGCGCAGCTTCAAAAATCGTTTCTGCTGAATGAACCATGCGTTTTTCTAAGTTGGTGTCAACTAACAAAATGTAGCTAAAGGTTTAAGCTAACTTTTGTTTACTCAGTAAAGTTTGAAAATTAGGTTTTCTTTGAGAAAAAAGGCTTCAAAAATGAAGTAACCGATGTGGAACCTCCAAACTAAGACCCCTTGCAGAAAACCGTTTCTACTGGGTCAATCATGCGTTTTCGTAAGTTTTTGTCAACTAAGAAAATGTAGCCCGAGGTTTTAGCTACAACTTTTGTTTAGTAACAATTGCTTGAAAATTAGGCGTTCTTGGTGAAATAAGGCGTTTTCTAAAAGCCAAATGGAATTGCAAACCAACGCAAGTTCAGGAGCCCGCAACGAAATATCAAGAGAACAAGCTATTTGGAAAGTGATCATCTATATCCAGACATTCTTACTATGCAAATCAAAAAGCTCAAAGCCCATCCTCAAGTTTAAACCCCCCCCCCCTCTCTTCAAATCAAATTTCAAAATTTGAATACGTTCTAAAGCTCGGAGGAAGCCGCCGGAAGCCGCCGGAACTCACTCTGCATTCAGAAGAAAAGCAGACGTTTTTCCCCGAATTTTTCTCATTTCCGGGCGTCCCAAAGACGTCTGAAAGTTCTAATAGTCCAAAATATGTAGGGGACATCTAAACGAGACATGCCAAAGAAACTTGACACCTAGTGGGAACTAGAGAATAAAGATCCAATGTTCTAGGTTCACGGGTGCATTTTGATGCGAAATAACGAAGAAAAAAGAAGAACAGAACTTGCCAAAAACAACTAGAACCCAGCTTTCTTCAAAGCTGTCATCTCTTTGAGTCATCCCCAAAGCAAAACAATGAAAAGTGGCAGATTTCTCTTGGTTTTTCGGGTTTTTCGGCCACTTCCGAACCTCATAATTACACAGTCGATGACGGGTGAGTTGGCAAAGAAAAGAAGAAGTAGGCTCACAGAGATTTTCACATTTTCTCATAATTAGAGGGGGTGGCAGTGCAGAACCGGAAAGGATCAGAAAACATTCGGCAAGTCGGGAGACAGACGTCAAAACACTCTGAATGCATAAATGTGAACTTTTGCGGTGTCGCAAAGAAGGGCCATTGTTGGGTTTTAGATGTCTCGTTTTTCCAGAAATCACTTCCGGAAGCTTTTGAAAGTGGGAAGTTCAAGGTTAGACAGCTTCCTGGACAATGAGATGCGCATAATTGAATCTGGAGATAGAGGCGGAAGTGAAGAGCAAGAACGCACAGGAGGAAAAGGAAAACAAACTAGGTCCCTCAGGTTACGGTAGGCCCTCTGAGCTCGTGTCAAGACCCATTTGCACTTTTCTTATTGCCTCTAGCTAATGGCCCTTCTACTAAACCTAATCTCCCCTCAAACGACACTTTTTTGCAATGAATTATTCAGTTTCGCAAGCGAGATCTTTCTGTAAATAGCATACTAACAAGTAGGTCGCGAAAATCTCATCGGGGATTTGAGAAAAACGTCCCTTAGGGTTCCAAGTCAAAGAGGAAAAGAGGAAAACAAGAAAACAAGAAAACAAGTTCCAGATTTCATTTCCGTTCGAAAAGAGAACTGTGGCACCAAGTGGAAAGTAGTTGAAAGCGCAAAGAGGAAGCAGCCGACATCTCACGGTCTAACTTTCGGTCGAACCGAACGAGACGAAACACCAGACTCCCGTCAGGTTTGTAGCTCAAAACGCTAAGAAGAAGCAGCCGACATCTCGCGGTCTAACTTTCGGTCGAACCGGACTGCGAAACGCGACGCACTTTATCCAGCTTCCCGTTCATTTTTCCAGTATTCTAGGAGGTCCAATACAAGTCACAAGACGAAAAGGTACTGCACTCTCTTTGTTTTCTCCAAGACTTCAATGCTCTAAACAAACGTCCGATTTCCGGAGAGGAAAAGACCAAAAAACACACTTGGGACTTTGGATGACGAGGAATAGGCACTGGGCCAATGACTCAAAACCTTTTAATTTAATGAGAAAGTGTGAAGGAAGAAATAGGGGAATGGAAATGAGAAAAAACAGAAGGAAAGAAGAAGAAAAAGGAACGAGGCTGCAGTGTTTTCGCGGCCCCCGAGGGTACGGAAATTGGCTGCGAAAGTGCCCTTTCGGCCGGCGAAGAAGAGCCTGAACTTCAGGAAAGGAGGAGATTCTGAAAATCTATCTTTCAGAAAAGAAAACAGGCAAAAACAGATAGTAAAGTAAATAAATAGAAAAGGGGAAGAAGAAGGCTCATGACGATCGTCAGCACAAAGCCATAAATCTAATTGTAAAAAATAAATGTGCGCCAAGAGAAAGAAGAGAAAACGAAGAAATAATAAGCAAAAGGAAAGAAGATAGGCGCACTGATTATAGGGTTCGGGTTTTGGGGGATGGTCCCAAGTGACTCTTTGCAACGAAGATGGACTGATCAAACTTCACTAAATGGAAGACATCTTTTGATGTTTAATGTCTCTTTAAATACCAGGAAAGTAAAGTTTACGACTCATAGAAAGTTGAAGTTTTATTACATAATTGGGTCAAATTAGAAGGCAAACATTGGGAATTGGTAGTTGGTTCGATGGTATCTAACTAACATGTAAATTGGAAGTTTTATGGAGGATATAACTTTTTGAAAGTCACAAAGATACTAGAAAAGTAATACTGTGGCTTCGAAACAGAGCGCTCGGTAAGCTAAAAGCGGAAAGAGGTAGCAGCCGACATCTCGCGGTCTAACTTTTGGTCGAACAGGACCGCCGCGTCTCGCCAGGCTGCCGGCAGGTTTATTGCTCAAAAGGCAAAGACGAAGCAGCCGACATCTCGCGGTCTAACTTTTGGTCAAAACTGCGAAACGCGACGCGCTTTATCCCGCTTCCAGTGCATTATTCAGCACTTTTCACACTAGTGTAATTCCCTATTCAGAACCTCTAAGACCTCCTTTGATCCTCTAAACCTTTGTCCGCTCCTCTCTGTAGGGTGTTCTTCAGAAACGAACAGTGCAAAAATGCCCTCAGGGCAAAGTTCGGGAAGAGAAGTGACAGATCAAATCAAATTTGACAAGGCCAACGACAAGGAAACGGAACTCCTAAGTGAGAAAACAAAAAAAACACCCCGAAAAAGGTAATTAGTTTAGTTAGTTTAGCACGAGGGCCCCTTCCTTTTCTGCAAATCGAGGGCTCTCTAGGGCTTTTCGCTGTTTTTTCTTCTTGTCAGAATACATAGCAAAAAGGCGAGAAAACGTGACAAGTGATAGAACTTTTTCAAAGGGAATGAACTACAGTAGGCTTATGATAATTGTCACTCGGAAAGAGAAAGAGACAGTGCGGCTCTTCGCGCGTCATCTGACAATTGAGGGCGGCTCATCCGGTGCCCGGGGGCATTGGAAAGTCGCCGAAAACAAGCGTAAAAACAGCTTTAGAGGCATTGCAAACTTGTGAGAATCTGTTTGGAGAGAATTTGAGAGCATTCACAACAAGTTGCTAATAGTGGGCGCCGCGTGGGTCTGGTCTTGAAAAGAAGAAATGGAGAATGACAGACGATTCGAAAAAGAAGGAAAAGGACGGAGGAACAAGTTGATTGAATCATTGACGACGCGGCGAAGACGGAGAAAACGGGAGAATCAGCAGGGACAAGCGGAAGGCCGATCTTCCGCCGATCCCCCCGAAGAGTGGGGGCGGAAATTGGGAGCAGAGGAACACTTTGGAATGTCTGGTGCAAAGACTGGAGCAAAGACACTACATAGATTCATAGATCAGAAAGCAAACAGTCAGCAAAATATAGAAAACAACACTGACAAAAACGAAGCTGCTACACATCGAAAATAGAAGAAGCAGTGATTCTAATCTCCTCGTAATCTTGTTGTATATTTATTTCAATTCGAGCTCCATTGGATCATTCTCCTAGCTCTCCTAGAAAGATCCCTTCAAAACTGGAACACCCATTACAACTCCCCAAGGAGTCCGGACCCTCAGCGCAATCTCACTTCCTTGTCATTTCTGCCTTGGAAAAGAGGGGGCTCTGAAATATTTCCAAGAATGAAGAAGAACGCATCTAAAAAGAGTTTGAGTTGTGGTCGAGAAAGCGAAAACTGCGAATATGAATATTTCTCTTTGTTTTTCTCTCTGCGCGGCGTTACTAACCCGCGGCGGCACGGGACGGAATTTGACAAATTAGTCTCGTCGTCGTGAGGACCGACAGGAAAGGAGGGACAACAACACGATTTATGATGGTCCTCTTCGTTCGTCCGTTTTTGGCGATGGAGATGAGCAAAAGTTAGAGGAGAAAAGAAGAGAGAAGAGATTGGAGGGAAGGGGTACGGTAGAATCGGCGGGTCTCGCCACGAAATCGGTTTTTCGCTGTTTTCTCGTTTTTGAACCAACTTTTTTGAATTTTTTCAGATAAAAATGAAAAGAGCAGAAAATTTGAAGACTAGAAATAGTCAATCTGACTCGAAATATTAAGTTTTTCATCGAAAAATTTGAGATTTTGTGTTTTCGTCTGTTTTTTTCGGAAAAGTTACAAAAACAGGTAGTTCGCAATAAAAATCTGACTGAATTCGGTGAAATTGGCTATTTCTAGGTTTCAAATCCTATTTTCTATCCATTTTTATAGAGAAATTTCAAGAAAATCGGACCAGAAACGAGAAAACAGCGAAAAACTGATTTCGTGGCGAGACCCGCCGAGCGCCACTTCGCGTGAACGCAGTAGTACCTGTTCCCTGTTCCAAAGATCTCCTAAGTGCCCTCGTTTTCTATTTCAAGACTGCATTTCTGAAACCCCCCACTCTGACCATTCAAGCGGAACGAAACTAGCAGACTCGGCAAAACCGAGACAATGTTCCAAGAACCTTTAGGTTCATTTCCCGGAACTCTAAAGTTTCCGGTCTCTCGAACTTTCTCAGTTTTAGTTTTCCAAGTCCTTTTGAATGTTTTTAAGTCGTACTGTAACCCAGAAAAGGAGAAACAAGACGAGAAGAGCAGAGAACAGAGGAAAGGAAAAGAATGAGTGTACGTACATGTACCCCACTGCTTTTTTTCGGTCCAAATGCTCTTTTTGCGGTCTTTCCGCAATTGAATTGGGCCTTGTGGACAACACGCGCGGCACCCACCAATATTCTCATTTTTCTTAGAAGAAAAGGACCAATCTCGAGTGCACCGAGAGAGGACTTTGAAACATTGCCGCAGCAACCCGCAACATTTTGGCGGGGTCCGTTGGCGCCAGTGAAACGAGGGGGAGGGAACTGAACCAAATAGAGATAGACAGAAAGGATGTTCAAATATTTTGCCATTTTGTTGTGATTCTCAGTTCTGTTCCGTCTCTCTCTTTAGGGGGGTTTCAAGAATACATACGTCATCTCATCTGGGATTTCTCAAAAAGGTCGCGCGAGACGGAAATCCAATCGGAAACTGCCATGTTGGTAGGGACATACTATTCAGAGCAATCTATACAGTCTGCAATCTAAAAATAACATCACCTACAACTTGTTTTTTTTTCTTTTTCCCTGTCAAAACAGACGTTCTGATTAGCCAAATTCGCACATCGTACCCATCACAATCATCCCCTATGAGCTCAAGATTTGAGCCTCAAAAAGGCTCAAAACATGATTTTGTGCAGCTGCAAGCTCAGAAAAACTCGAAAAACACAAAAAAGTTGTTATTCTCTATTTACACCAGAAAAAAACGCCGCCGACTTGATCATAAAACCCATCATCATCATCTCGAGGGGGCCTTGTCTCTGAAGCATCAAAAACCGAAAAACTGACAAATTTGCATGGATTCTGTTCAATTTTCCGTTTTCTAGTGTTTAGAACTCTAGCTAATGATGATTCATACAGTAATCCGTCACGTCATCGTCTAGAACCACTCGTTTTTCGTCATGCTCTATCATCATCGTCGCACCGTGAGTGAGTTGACCCGGAAATAACAAGTAAACAAAAACGGAAAACAAAACACAGAAAAGTAAAGGTGACGTAGAGTTTAGGCGATAAAACTGCGGCTCGTCGAGCACAAGTCCGGCACGAGTCCGTCGCGTAATTGCCGGCACAAAACGGCCGATCCTAACGAATTCCGTCGTCGTCTTGGCGAATGCGCGCCGAAATCTACATAATCCTGGGGAAATGGAGATGGGAAAGGAAAAAGAAAGGAAAGGGGAATCGAAATTCATTCCAGAAGTGACAGTGAAAAGGACAGAGGGGGGAAAAACTTGATGAAACTATTAAAACAGGTAAAAGAGATACTCGTAGACAGAAAAAGGGAGCAAACAACAATTATTATAAAGAGCCGGGAATGTGTGGTAGTGTAGTGAACTTGAACTGATGCATAGATTGGGTTTGATTTGAACATTTACAGAAAAGAATTTGGAGCTAAACAAGCTAGATTTGTCTGATTGAGACGATTGCGTTGTGGAAGCGTTGACCGTCGAGATCGTGAGCGGCTTGGCGGGCGTCCTGAAAACATACAACTTAGATCAAAAAGAAGCTTGTAAAACTTACGTTGACATTGTAACAAGCCAGCATGCATTCCCCAGTCATCACTCCATCATCGCCACGTCGAATACGAATCGAGTTCCGATCTGGATTGTAGCGACCGAAGAAGTCTGCCACGTCTTCCAGAGTGACGTCAGTTGGAAATCCGGAGCAAGAGAGCACAGTTCCTTGTGGCCCGAGTGACTGGATCAACTCCATCATTTCGTTTCTCGCGAGATCGTCTCTTCCTCCTCTGAATCCACCACGTCCACCACCGCCACCTCCTCGCCCTCCTCTTCCGCCACGGAATCCTCCGTCTCCATGGAATCCTCCTCTGAATCCGCCGTCTGGTGGTCCGTTGTTGAATGGAGCTGGACCGCCCCCTCCAACTGGACCATTGTTCTGGAAGAATGGCGGAGGTCCTCCGGGTCCCGGTTGACCTCTTCCGTTCGGCTGCGGTGGTCCTCCCATCATACCACCTCGCGGCGGGAACGAGTTTCCACGTGGCGCGAATCCTCCTCTCATCGGTGGATTGTTGGGCATTCCGTTTTGCATAGTATTCGGTGGACCATTGAAGTTGTTAGCTGGCGGACCACGAGCACCCATGGACGGTTGATTGAAGAACGACGGTGGGTTGGCTTTCTCGGCTTCCTCCTGCAACATCTGCTAAACCAGGCTTCAGTCAATACGCCGTTTAACTCACCCTTGCTTCTTCATTGATCTGTCGCTTCTCCTTCCCGTAAACATCCTCAATCTTCATTATCTCGTCGGCTTTCTCGTTGTCAATGTAGCTGAGCTTCAGAGTTCTTCCATTGCACAATGTTCGTATGGAAAACGCGCGTCGCATCAGACTTTCACTCGAGAACTCGGCAACCCAGCGGTCAGAAGCGTTGCCGTCAGAGTAGTAGGTGCGGGATAACTTGGCAGGACGAACTTTCTCAGAGAACCACCTGAAAACATCAAGTTTTAGAGTAAAGCTAGAAATATAAACACTCACTCAAGCAGATCTTCATCTTTCATCCGGAACGGCACATTCGTCACTTGTATACACCACCTCGTTGGATCCGTGTGTTCGTCTCTCCTTCTTGGACTCCTCGAACGTCTTCTCTTCCGAATCGGACTTCTCGATCGGTTACTACCTCTTCTCGGAGGACTCATCTCTCTCCGCTCCTTCAACGGACTCTTATCACTCCAACGACTCTTCCGTCTCGATCCCGAATCATCATCGGTCTTGGGGATAACTGGTGGAGCTGCCACGGCTAATGGAACTGGAGCACCATCGTCGGCGGAATCGAACGACTTCTTGTCAGACTGCTGGATCTTGATGCCTTGTTCTCCGTTTCGTCGCATCAATGTTGCATAATCGGCAATCGAGTCGAGACGGATAATGGTGTGCATGTGGATTCCTCCGGGTCCGAAGACGGTTTTCACGGATGACAAGGTCAGCGGGCAAGTTGGGTGAACGAAAGCTTCAAGAGCCGCTGGACGAAGAAGTTCATTGGGCAATCTTGTGAGCTCCACGTAGAACTTTTCTCCACTTGGCGCAGCCAACGGAGTAGCCATTATCGACTGAATCATCGGCTTCATCGGTATATTCGGTGTTGGGTGTGGAGCGAATTCCGACGGCATGTTCCTGGGCGGTCCTCCTCGATTTATCGGCGGTCCATTCTGAAATGGAGCAGGTCCTGGTCCTCCATTCATGTTTTGGAACGATGGAGCAGATGTCGCATTCGGTAGGGGACGATTCTGGAACGGTCTTGCGGGTGGGTTCTGGTTTGGAGGTCCGTTATTGTGGAACTGCGGATTCAGTGGTTGAAACTGGGCACTCGGCGGAGTTGGCAATATAGGTGGTTTTCGGAATTCCTGTTGCGGCGGAGCGTTTCGATTGTTGAACTTGTTTCTTCCGAAGTCGTTCTTTGTCCTGAAAACAATCACCAATAAAGGAAAAACAGAACATTTTTCTTACTGAGAATAGTTGCTATCTCTCCAGGAATCCCCACTTTGCTGATGCTGCGGCTGCGGCATTCGCCCTCCTGGACCACGATGATCTTCCTGAATGCCTCGCGGGCCATGATCACCTCCATGATCGTTTCCTCGGAAGCCGTAGTTATCGTGCGGAGGTCCATTCTGCATCGGAGCAGGTTTCGGTGGATCGAGGGCTCCAACTCCAGGTCCAAAACGATTGTGTGGTGGTGATTGGAAGCTGGCCTTGTACCCGTAGTCATCTCTTGGTTCCTCCTCATAAGAATACTCTCCGCTGGACGCCTCCTTGTAATTGTAATCGTCCCTTGGCGATTCCTTATAACTGACTGCTTCCTTCGGTGTCTCTTGCTTCTTCGGAGAGGGAATTACTGGTTGCTGAACAAAAACACTATTTTTCTTTCATATCCCAAGATTCTACCTGTGTAGCTTCCGGTCTCGCACTAAAATTGGTCAACGCGGAAAACGCATTCGGACCCGGATACGATGCTTCATAGCCTGATCTCGCGGCATACGGATTCGATCCGGGTTGCGTCCAGAGTTGCGATGAGAGTGGCATCGGCGCGGGTGGAACTAGCTCTTCTAGAGACGTCGGTGACTGATATATCCCGTTTTTTCGTGCCGAGATCACAGAAGATTGTTCAGTTTTCGAGGAGAGGTCCATTTTGATCTGAAATGGAGATGGTGAAAAAGAGAAATTGACCAGGTGGGGTGAGTTTTTTTTTTCAGTTTATGACTTTCTAAGCGATCTGAACCTTTACAGTCTAGTGAAAAGTTTCCAGCCCTGTTTGAACGGATTAGCAAGCACTAACTGACATTGGTGATGGACTTTGGACCCCAGATATCCACATGGCCCCGACAGCTTTTGATTCAATCTTTATATCAGGAAGATCAGAAGAAACTGTTCCGAAATTTCCATTCCAGGACTGTATTTAAAAAAAATTAACATGGGCTTATTGACTTGAAAAATACTGACGACAAACGGAACTGAATGCTTCCCAGCTCTCAACCAAACTTCCAATTGATCGTTTTTGTTCTAAATAGATGAAATTGCGCATTGGTCCTGAAGAATCGGTCGAGAGCTGAGAAGCATTCGTCTTTGTTCGTGTCGAGTTGTAGCTCTACGCTTGAAATTTTTCGATTGGAAATCGTTTCCAGGAGTTTGGAACTGTAGATTGGGGTTCAATAACTTGTTTCAGGATAATGATAAAAACAGAGTTAATTCAATCAGAAATACCATATCTACCTAACTTACATGGTTTGTAATAATAGTTAGAGCCGAACGCTTCACCATGTCGAATAATCCCTACAGTACGCCTGCTGTTCAGAAAGTTGAAAGATCAGGAGATTTTGAAAAATTTCAGACTCGATATCAGGAACATTCATCTTACCAAATGTCTGAAAGTTCCACCCTAGAACACACTGACGACAAACAGAGCTGAATGCTTCCCATCTCTCGCCGAAATCTCCATTTGATCGTGTTTTTGTTGCGAATTAACGAAATTGAGAAATGGTCCTGAAGATACGGTTGAGAACTGGGAAGCGATGGACGAAATTTTCGACCAGAATTCGATTCCAGAGTATGGAACTGTAGATTCCGTTTTTATAGCTTGTTTCAGGATGATTAGAAACCGTAACACGCATTTCCTGGTTCGAACCAAACTGTTCACTCAAATGAACCCTAATGGTCAGAAAGGTTGCATATCTTTAGAATCTGTTCGTTCCATGAATCAAACTTAAGTTTTTCAGTAAGATGGGATGCGTAGTTCGGGTTTTCAAAGTTCATACGAATTCAAGTCCCAGTGGATGAACAATTAGCCTTTTCACGATGATCAAGGCGAGATTCGTTATTTTGAAAGACGACCTGTCGTGGAACGCAATTGCAACATCAACCCAACCCTACTTTCTCTGTTCTCGTATCTTTTTGGTTTCTGAGAACTCCAGCGATCGCTGAGTTGTTTGCTTAGTGGAGTAATCTGATCGTGCTTCACTGTAGGCACGGTACCTTTTCTCAGTTGGCAATCAGTCGAAATCAACCCAAACAGGTCAGACCTGATGAGATGTTAAAACTTCGGAACATTTCACATCCCTACCAGTCGGAAATTTATATATCACACAGCACATGCACAAAACATCAGGATAAAGTTGAATTTCTATTTCATGAAAACTTCCAATTTGAAAGCTCCACTAACGGTGGTTCGCCCATATTCAGAGCCTTCCGGATGTTTTCGGATGAATCCCATTCCACGAAGCAACCCAAATCAATAACAAATTCTTCGAAACACTCTACGAAACGGACGGAATCTAGAGACGAAAGGAGTATTAGATGTTGTTTCGCCGAGAATACTGTGAAGTAGCACAAGAACGAAAAACAATAGGATGAAGAAGAATTATCTTCGAAAGATCACAAATGTCTTCGAAAGATCAAAAATGAGGTTTTCAACCCAATCGGAAAGATTCAAAGAGTTCAGAAACGCCGGAGAAACGAGGATTTTTAGATTTTCAGTATTCTTGACCCACAACCAAGTGGTACCCTCCCCAACTAGTCATATTTCAGAGTATCCCAATTCGTGTTGCTCCATTACTGATCCAATTATGAAGCGCAGTAGAACCAAACAGTCACAGCTTAAAAACCTGGTTATCTGTATGCATTCCAATGAGAAAGTTGCGGCCGTTCAGATGCTTATCGGCTGTTTTTCAGACTTTTATCAGGTTGCACAAAGCTTTGATTACTTTCAAATCATCCCTTTCACCTATTGGTGACTTTTCAAACGTCCCTCTGATAGCAGTATTCCACTTTTTAGATGTCTTTGGTGTTTTTCGCTAGGAAGCGGTTCAGAAAATCAGGAGTAGGGAACAGTAGTCGAATTCAAGGCTGGATCGATTGATTTTTGACCTAAACAAACCTTGGCATTATGAATAGTTTGTCCCTGCTTGGTCATTGCAATTCTGGCATCTTCGTCGGACGCAAAACCAACAAACACTTCGCCCTCGTCTCCACCGATAATGTGAACAGCGCCGTCGGGAATTTTGAGTCCCGAGAAAAATGTGCGAACATCAGCGGCACCCGCCGTCATCGGCAGGTTCTTCATCCGGATAATAAATGACATTTTGTGAGGAGAGAAGAAGACTACGGAGGAGCCTACTTTCTGATGGTTCTGATGGTTCAAATCTGAAAAGAGAGTAGGATGTGGAATTGAGAATGGGCTGAATGATAGCAATATAACGCAGAGGTTAGATTATAGCCAGAAACGCAAGTTGCAGCAAAGAATCTAAGCATTTCATGGACAAATTCTGTCAAAAAACCGAAAATCGATAGAGGCCGCTCGCGAGCCGATTTTTCAACCAATTCACTGTCAAATTGCAATTTTTTAAGCGCAAATGGTAGAAATTAACTGTCTGAACACCTGAAACGCAGAAAAACCTGGAAAAACAACGAGAAACGCACGAAAATTGATGGAACGCGGCCAGAAACAAAATTTATCGAACCAAACAAGACACGCGACGCACGCGAAGCGGTCGCGTCGCGTGTCGAGATAATGCAAGTGCGCTCTACTGCACCAGTGGAAACAATTTTTTGTATTTTTTCATGGTTTTTGAAGAGAATTTCGAGTGAATAAAAGGAAAAACAAGTCAATTTTCAGAAAATCTCAACAAATGCGGCTATGAAACTTGTCCGGGTACTCAACTACACTAGCAGATGCAACTTTTCAGAATCCCTTCAGGCAATTCCATCGGAATACTCATGTGTTCTTACTGTAAATTTTCAGTTACTCAAATACTACGCGAAAAAAAAGCCAAAAAGCAAAGTATCCTTGGCACCCAGGTTTGTGGAGAATGTGAAACGATGGCCAAAGCTGTTGGAAGAGGAGAAGAAGGCAACGTTTGAGAAAGTACCCGAAATAGTGGAAAGTCAATGATGCAATAGAAATTTGCAGTTGAATGAAATGATTGCGGCTGGAACGAACTGGAGAACCATTGAAGAACGTGGATTATGCGCTGGAAACATGATCCTCAAGGACAAATTCACAGATGTGGTCCACGGAACCATTGCAGTTTTCTCCATTGAATCCCGTGGCTCTAGGATCAAGTGGATGAGGGTGTCAGCGCCGGTTTTGGTGAATATCCTGGATGCAGATGGTCGTTTGGAGACGATTTGTGAAGGACATGTACTTGAATTTTCCGAGGGACTCATCAAAGTTTGTGCTTATGATGCAACCCGACTGGATTACGCAAATCAGAACTACATTCTGATGCCGTCAACGAACAGTGGAGCTATTGCTCATCTACAGAAGGTTCTGAAGTGAGTTGAGACTTTGTTTAAATGAAAATCATATCGATTCAGTGAGCCCGACACCCTCTCCAGTGACAGTGTTCATCTGATAAACCTCGCCTACCGAGCAGTCCAAATGCCATCAATTCACGATTCGAAGATCCGAAACTTGCCAGAAACTCTAAACGCAAGTCAAGTTGCCGCTGTCTCCGCAGCTCTCAATCCTCATCGCAATCTTCTCTGTATCCAAGGACCACCTGGAACCGGAAAGACACACGTCATCGCTGAGATTGTCACTCATCTAACTGCACGAAAGAAGAAGGTTCTTGTGTGTGCGCCGACTCATGTAGCAGTTCAGAATGCGTATGACGCAACGGCGCGACGGATGCAACGAGATATTGTTCCGGAGCATGTGGAGAAGCGTGAGTTGGGTTGTTGGTCTACTAACAGAAAACTTTTCTATTTTTCAGAACTTCTGGTACTGAGCAGTCTCAAAAAGGAAATCGAGAACCACAAAGACATCTCAAAGTTGAAAGCTCTCAATGAACAACTGGCGAGGATGGTTCCAGGAACACCGCTTTATCAGCAGATCGCCTTCGAGTTTTACAAATGCCGAGTTTACATCATGAATGACCTGGTTGGCCCGCGAAGAGCCATCTTCTCAACTCTCCAGACGTCTTCTATCCAGAAACTCCCAGAATTCGGATGGGATGCCGATGTGATGCTTGTAGATGAAGCTGCTCAATGCACAGAGCCAACCACTTGGGTCCCAGTGCTCACCACGCCGAAATGCAGGAAACTGGTGTTAGTAGGAGATCCAAAGCAGCTTCCGGCGATTGTCATTTCAGATGAGTAAGTTCCCAAACATCAAAATCCAATTGAACAACGTTTTCTTTCCAGAGGCCACAAAAACAACCTGAAAAGATCGCTCATGGAGAAGTTGTCCGAGGATTTCGCCGATTGCAACATCAACATCTTGCTCAACGAGCAGTATAGAATGAATCGGAAGATTATGCGCTGGTCAAACGAGGTGTTCTACGAGGACAAGCTCTCCGCGCATCTTGACGTCGCCGACATTACTTTGCACGACATTTGCCCCAAAATTCCAGAGGATCATGTTCTGAACAACCCCGTCATCTTCATCGACATGGATGGAAAGCGGGAGAGATCTGGAGAATGCTCAGAGAACAAATCGTTTTACAATAGAGATGAATCGGAGGTGGTCACCGAGTATGTGAATCGATTGGTGATTGATACAGAACTCGACGAACGCGAGATTGCTGTCATCTCTCCGTACTACGCACAAATCGAGCAACTCCGTGCTTCGATTCGCTTCAGAGTTGACGTCAATACAGTTGATGCGTTCCAAGGACAAGAGCGACAAGTCATCGTTTTCTGTCTTGTCAGAGACAACCAGGATGGTCTCTTAGGTTTCCTGCAGGAAACTCGACGCTTCAATGTAGCCATCACACGTGCAAAGCGACAGTTTGTTTTGATTGGAAGTGGAAAGATGTTGAGGAGAAACAAGCATTTGAAGAGGCTTCATGAGTAAGATCTCTTTCATAATGAGTCTAGATCCAAATTTCATTTTTCAGACACTTGGCAGCGGGAAACATGATCTTCAACAGCGCAGATATTCTACGAGCTTTCGACGATTTTGACGATGTTAGACTTCCAGCGAGACTTCCAGCTACCAACAAGTTTTAGGATGTTCAGATTACTTAGATTAGAACGTTTTGTTGTTTTTTAAAGCCCTGTTTCATTGATTACGGGTCCCCTTTTCTGTTACCATTTCATGTAGAAAGTTTTGTTGGTAATTGAAAATTGCAATTGATAAAAAGTTATATCAAGACGAATTGATACGAGAAGAAGATACAAACAGTCATTAGAAGGCGAAGAAGACGGAAGGGCCAAAGACAAACAAAGAAATTCTGCGGTAATCGGTCAATTTTTGTCGCCTTCTTCATTCCCATCACTTCACTTGAATTTGAGATCGATCGAACCCAAAATCGCTATGAATCAGTTGGTATTTCTTGGCTTCTGCTTGTTATTCTTGTTCCCAATAACAGAATCGGTCTTGAAGTGTTATACTGGTTATTCTATTATGAAAGGTAATGATTTGAATTGGCTGCAATCCCGGGAAGGGACGCTCGGCGGGTCTCGCCACGAAAATGGTTTTTTGGTGTTTTCTCGGTTCTGGACCGATTTTCGTCAAATTTCTTGTCAAAATCAGATAGAAAATGAGATTTGAAACCTATAGATAGTAAAATTTACCGGAATCATTCAGTTTTTCAAAGAAAAACTTCAAATTTTGTGTTTTGACAAGAGCGTTCGCGATTCGCGCAAATTGCGAATTTAATTGACCAGTTAGAGTTTCCGATTTCTCTTTTCTATATTGTTTATTAAATATCGAAAACCTTCCTTTTCGCTTTGAACGCTTTGAAATCGCGCCAATTGGCTGCGATCCCGGGAATGGGCACTCGGCGGGTCTCGCCACGAAATTGGTTTTTTGGCGTTTTCTCGGTTTTGGATCGATTTTTTCCAAATTTCCTGTTGAAATTAGGTAGAAAAGGGGCTTGGAAAACTATAGAGAACCAATTTCCCCAGAACTATTCGGTTTTTCAAAGAAAAACTTCAGATTTTGTGTTTTGGCCAAGCCAATTAGCGAGAAAGTCGCAGCGCTTGCGATTCGCGCAAATTGCGGATTGAATTGACACGATTTGAAGCTTCAAATCATGTTTTTATGAGCTTTCCTTTCCAGGCAGCACGATCGGCACCGAAACCAAAGAATGCGGCAAAGAAACCGATTTCTGCTACAACGGAACCGCCGACATTTCCACGTTCAGCAAGTTCCAAAAAGCCGGCTGCAACACTGTAATCTGTCAATTCCACGCCAACAAGTGTTTCGATCAGAATGTCTCTGGCCAACAGCTCACTTTTTGTTGCTGTAACACCGGCGATTTGTGCAATGGGGGAGCTGTAACGGAATCGGGATCGCTTTTCGATCGTGGTCTGTCAGTGCTCAAAGGGCTTGTTTCAGCGGGAAAGAAGTGAATAGTGAATTCGTGTTTATTTAAATACATTTGGAAACAAGAAAACAATAAAGAAATTATCCTCTAAGCATGTCCAATAGATCCTTTGCTCTTTGTTTGGTCTTTTCGAAGAAGCTCATGTTCTGAAACAAAACACAGTCTCTGTTAGCCAAAACAACTTCGCTTACAGTCAACTTGGAATTGCACAAATCTCCAGTATTACAGCAGCAGAACTTTACCTCGTTTCCCCCAATGCTCTGCGTTATACACTTGTTTCTAGCCAACTGAAACGAACTTGCGAATTCAATTTAAACACAAAAAACAAAACCACTTACAAAACAGCGAGTAGAAGAGCACCCTCCCTTCTTCACATTGTTGATGGATGTCAAATCCGCTGTCATATTGTAGCAGTAGTCATTGGGAGAAGAACATGTTTCTTTTGAGGTTCCTAAATTTGTTATTTCACTCCTGAAAACTCAATCCCGTATTACCAACAGACTGCGCCTTCAAGTAGGTGAATCCAGTGTAACACTCCAAACTGACAACTCCCAGAACCAGAGAGCAAAGTGTGAGAATACGGTAGGAAACAGAAAGCATTCTGAAAATGAGAAAACTGAATGAACAGCTGATTTTAAGTATTGAATTTGTTATGAAAGAAAATGAATCATTGGTGAATAGCAGACAAAAATTGACAAAAGGCAGAATGGGAAGAGAGACAGGGAGACGCAGGGTGATAAGGGATACTGTTCCCGTTGTGTCCTGTTAACGAGGAAGCAACATAGAAACAGTTCAAGGACACGAAAAGCATTGGGAGACAAAGATCATATCATTTTTCTATGACGTGGCACAATGGAGGTGATAGAAACCAATAACTGTCAGGAGTTTGCGTTCTATTTGAACTTGAGCAAGATTTGAAGGAGAATCGGATCGGAAAAGTTTGCGCTTGTTTGTTCAAAAACTCATTGAAACAGGCGAAACAGACAGACTGTGAACCGCGAAGAGTACTTCAACATCAACACGTTCAAAACAGTTGAACTCGTTTGAGACGCTATATCTCCTGATTCAGAAGACCTAGAAAGAAGAGAATTAGCAGAGTTTTTATGACAAACTTTCTAGACCTTTTTGCTTTCTGATAGTGATTGTTGATAATCAGTACAAAAGAAACATTACTGTTAACAAAAACCATTGTTTTATAGGTCTTCAAACTCTAATCTCCTCATAAAAGTTATGTTTAGTGGGTCCATACATCCCAATTGCCCCTAAAACTATCGTAAAGTTATTTACCCACCAGGTTTTGTCAGATTGGAAGGAATCTGCCAAAATCTGAAGCGAATCATAGTGTAGTCTCTCCGTCTCCTCCCCTTTGCAATCTGGTCACATCAGACGCCTCCCCTTTACAGCCAAATCGCCATTTTCCTCCGAGTCCTAGTCCTTTTTCCAATCATTCCTCATTTGGATTTCACCTCTTCTGGTCTTCAATGTCTTCCTCTTTCGATTACCTTCATCTACCACTTCTCGCTCAACTGGAAGTCCTCCGTACATTGCAATTGGATGATCTGTAAGTTACCGTTTGCCTCTTTTCTTCTATCATAGCGTTTCTCTTTCAGATTGGCCTTCTCCCTGATCAGCAAAAAGACTAAGAATCTCACTACTGAGCTCAAAACCTCCATTGACGTACTCGGATGGCAATTCGACAATGATGATGGAGCACATGTGATTGAACTGGACAATAAGCTTACGTTGGAAATCGCTCTTGACGATTTTGAGTCTATCCAAGATGACCTCGAGTTTAAAGACGTCAAACTCAACGGAACCACATACCCAGTTTCTCTACACCATGGTCACTGGTTGGTCATGGAAACCGACAAGCCAGAAAGTCACTATTTGAACGTTATGGATCAGTTCTCAAAGCACATTCTCAGTGTGTTTCGTGTCGAGAACTTTGAGCTGCTGATCACGAAACAGATGGACTTTGTGAACCTATTCGTTTGGAAATACACCAAGACATTCAAAGAAGTTAACATGGTCGCGGACGAACTCGACGAAAGCGAGATCCCAGTTCAAATCGATTTCCTGATGAGGAACTTGACAATTCGCACTTTTTACGTTGGGCTATACACAACACATTTCAAGTACACCGGCCCACTAACCATGAATTCATTGGACATTTACTGCTGTGACTGGCTGACTCTGGAAGCACTGCTGGGAATGTCTTGCAAGGAAGTCCGCGTAGACGATGACGAGTTCTCGTCTGACCCTTCCAACTTCAACACTATTCTCAAAGAATGGATCAAAGGGGACAGACTGAGAAACCTTGAAATTTTTCAAAACTTTGGCCTTTGCGAACATATCGGAGAGGTTCTCGAAGGCATCGAGACCTTCCCATTTTCGGAAGAGAATCGTCCAAGTCATTGGGAGTGAGTTTCTTCCATCAGAACATATGCTTATTCCATTTTTTCAGGGATAACGATTTATCCGAAGGCACAGACTTCCGCAGAGCCGACGGGACACTGGCGACTATCGACGAAGAATATGGAAAATTGTGTCTCTATATTTGGCACCCGAAATATCTATTGTAACTGCAGATATTTAATAATAAAGTTATTGTTTTGAAACGATCAATGTGTGAATTATAAGCTCTCATTGTCTAAAAAGAGAATCAAACGTTTGCCCGCCAGCACCGCCCGCCTGCACCAGTGAAACTACCGTACCACAGAAGTGTGGTTTTCTGTCTTCAGGCTCCCCGTTTCCCTGATAAACTGCACACCAAGAATTTGGTACTTATGAGCTAGTTTCATATCTTATCACGTTTTCAGACCCTCTTCCTGTTCCGTACTACTCTCATGAAGATTCTCCATCTAGTTTCGCTGTCGCAGAGACAGGGTCAGTCGGATCTCTCCGGGGGTAGTACGGAACAGAGAGAGGGTCTTACAAGTTGGGATTACATAAAATAAGATCAGTACATATTTGACAAGACCTCTGCCAATCCCCATCTTTCTAGGATTTCTGGCTTTAGAGATATAGCGACTCAAGTGAGTCCATTGAGACCGCCAACTGTAAGCTGCTGTGTCATTCGTAGTACTTCCAATGATTTCTGATATAGTAAATGTTGATAATCAGTGCAAACAGTACATTCTTGTTAACAAAAACCTTTTTTTTCAATGCATTCAGATCTTAATCTAATCATAAAACTCATATTTAGTGGGTCCATATGACCCAATAGCCCCTAAATCTGCCATAAAAGTATGCACAGTTTATTGGAAAATGATTATTCCTTTCTCTTCGTTGCACTATCTCTTCCGCTGAATCAAAAGCGTATCCTACAGATTTTGTCACATTCAAACAAACCTGCCAAATTCCAGCGAAGCGTAGTGTTGTCTCTCCGTCTTCTCCCCTTTACATTCTTGTCACATCAGACGCCTCCCCTTTACTAGCCTGTTCACCACTCCCCCTCCGAGTCCTAGTTTTAGACCCTACTCCAATCATTCGTCATTCGATTCTCGCCAGTTCTGATCTTCAATGCCTTCTTCTTTCGCTTACCTTCATCTACCGCTTCTCACTCAACTGGAAGTCCTCCGTACATTGAAAGTGGATGATCTGTAAGTTTTAGATTTCTTCTTTTCTTTTATCATCACGTTTCCTTTTCAGACTAGCTTTCTCCCTGATCAGCAAGAAGACAAAGAATCTCACTAAAGAGCTCAGAACATTCGTTGACACACTCGAATGGCACTTTGACAATGACGGAGGCCACGTGATTCAACTGGACAACAAGCTCAAGTTGGAGGTCGCCAATGACGATTTCGAGTCTATCGAAGATGACCTCGAGTACACAAACGTCGAGCTCAACGGGACCACCTTCCCGATCTCTCTAAACCATGGTCACTGGTTTCTCGTGGAATTCGACAAGCCAAAAAGTCACTATTTGAGCGTTATTGATCAGTTCTCCAAGCACATTCTCAGTGTGTTCCGTGTCAAGAACTTTGAGCTGCAGAGCGAGAAGGCGATGGACTTTGTGAACCTGTTTGTCTGGAAGTACACTAAGACATTCAAAGACGTTTCCATCACTGCTGACGATTTCGATCATGACCAAGCATCAGTTCAAATTGATTTCTTGCTGCGGAACTTGACAGTTGGGAAGTTCTACATCAGCCTATGTTCGGAAGATTTCGAGTACACTGGACCACTGACTATGGAGTCACTTGAAGTTATCGGGGTTAACTGTCTGCCTCTGAACACACTACTGGAAATGTCTTGCAAAGAAGTCCACCTGGTAGATGACACATTTTTCGCTGACCCTTCCAACTTCAATACTCTTCTCAAAACATGGATCGAAGGGGACAAACTGAAAAACCTGGAAAAGTTTGAAAACGGTGGCTATGCCGAAGAGTTTGAAGAGATTCTCGAAGGCATCGAGACCTTTCCTTTTGCGCAGGAAAATCGTCCAAGTCATTGGAAGTAAGTTTCTTTTATCAGAACATATGCTTATTCTATTTTTTCAGGGATACCGATTTATCCGAAGGCACGGACTTCCGCAGAGTCGACGGAACACTGGCAACTATCGACGAAGATGATGGACAATTGTGTCTCTACATTTGGCACCCGAAATATCTATTGTAATTGCAGATTTTTAATAATAAAGTTATTGTTTCCTCATGATGAATGTGTAAAGAATGAGCTCTTATTGACTGAAAAACGATGCAAATGCTAAGCCCAATCCCCTCATTAAAGGTCCTATTCAGTGGGTCCATATTGGCTAATAGCCACTATCTATGCCATAGGCATTTGCGCTCCACTGGACAAGATAAATGCTCCGATTCGAACAGTCGTTTTCGCGGGAAACTAGGCATGTTGGCCGAGTTTTTAACACTCCCCGTTCACTTGGCTGTTTCCACTTCTTGTCTTCAATGTCGTCTTCCTTTGCTTACCTCAATCTGCCACTTCTCGCTCAACTGGAAGTCCTCCGTACATTAGAATTGGGTGATCTGTAAGTTTCATATTGCTTCTTTTCTTCCAAATTCGCGTTTCTCCTTCAGATTTGCCTTCTCCCTGATCAACGAGAAGACAAAGCATCTCACTACAGAGCTTAGAACCTCCATTGACACACTCGAATGGCATTTCGACGACGAAGGTCAACATGTCCTTACGTTGGACGACAAGTTCTTATTGTTTATCACCAATGACAATTTTGGGTCTATCGAACATAACGGCGAGTTTAAAGACTTCAAACTCAACGGGACCACATACCCAATTTCGTTAGTCGATAGTGACTGCTGGTTCATCGTGGAAGCCAACAAACCACAGAGCCACTATTTGAACGTTATGGATCAGTTCTCCAAGCATATTCTTAGTGTGATTCGTGTCAAGGACTTTGAGCTTCGGAGCGAAAAGAAGATGGATTTTGTGAACCTGTTCGTTTGGAAACACACCAAGACTTTCAAGAACGCAGAAATATTAGCAGACGAACTCGACGAGAGCGAGGCCCCAATCCAAATCGATTTCCTGTTCCGCAACTTGACAGTTAGCGAGTTCTACCTTTGGCTACCCTTTTATAACTTCAAATACACTGGACCGCTGACTATGGAGTCACTTAATGCTGAGTGTTGTGACTGGCTGACTCTGGACACGCTGCTGCAAGTGACTTGCAAAGAAGTGCACCTGAAGAATACTGGTCAGGATAAGCCTGACCCCGCGATATTCAATGCTCTTCTCAAGACATGGATCAAAGGAGACAAACTGGAAAACCTTGAAAAATTTACACAAAGTGGTTATGCCGAAGAGGATATGGAAAAGATTCTCGAAGGCATCGAGACATTCCCATTTGCGGAGGAGAATCGTCCAAGTCAATGGAAGTAAGATTTTTTTCATCAGAACATAAGCGTATTCAATTTTTCAGCGATGCACGCGATTTATCCAAAGGCATGGACATCCGCAGAGTCGACGGAACACTGGCAACTATCTGGGAAGATGATGGATTTATTTATTTCTACGTTTGGCACCCGAAATTCCTAACTATGGAAATTGTAGATCCGTTTAAATTCATTTGATTCTTTTGGAAAGATAAAGTCATGAAGAATAAGCTTTGATTGTCTAAAAAGAGGGGATTGAACCGGCGAACATGAACTCTTGAGACACCGCGCTAAAGCGAACATCGAGTCGCAAGCACTTTGATCGTCAGTACATGATGATTTCTTAATGGAGAATAAGCTCTCATTGTCTAAAAAGATATTCAAACATTTCTAGGCCGAGGGGATTGAACCGGCGACCACTAGCACCAGTGAAACTACCGTACTACTGAAGCGGGGTTTCCTGTTTTCTAGGCTCCCCGTTTCTCTGATAAACTGCACCCCAACAATATGGGGCTGTTATGAATTTTTTAGAAGAATATATTGAGCTAGTTTCATATCTTATCACGTTTTCAGACCCTCTTCTGTTCCGTACTACTCTCATGAAGTTCAGATACTCCATCTAGTCTCGCTGTCGCAGAGACTGAATCAGTCGGATCTCTCTGTGGGTAGTACGGAACAGAGAGTGGATTATGCAAACTGGGATTACATAAAATAAGATCAGTACATATTTGACAAGACCTCTGCCAATTCTCATCTCTCTAGGATTTCTGGGTCTAGAAATATAGCGACTCAAATGAGCCCAGTGAGACCGTCAAATGTAAGCTGCTGTGTCATTCGTAGTTATTTCATGGAAAATAAGCTCTTATTGCCTAAAAAGATATTCGAAAATTTTTAAGCCGAAAGGATTGAACCGGCGGCTACCAGCACCAAAGCAAACCTTGAGCTACCGTACCTCCGCAGCGTGGGCTGAGCAAGCCTCACAAGACCAAAAGACGCCCGAGGCTCTTTTGCAAAGTCTCCAAACAGTTTCCCACGAACATCATCCCCTGCTTCGTCTTGTTTACCACTCTTCCCGTCGCCTTCTCCCCACGTAATCCCGTCGGTCCTCGGATAAACATCTTGCTTCCATCTTTTTGCCACCCTCTTCTCTCGAGACGAATTGCCCAATTGGCCATTTGATGATGGAAGTTTTTAGAGGGGGCGGGGCGGAGATACATCTCTTTCCCCATCATTCAGACTTTGAATACATTATTCTGGAGAGAAAACACAATGAATTATGAGTAGAGGAAGGGGGGAAAGAGAGAGAGGGGGACACGCCCAGAGGGATTCCCGAAAGTGCTGGATGGCTGACAATGTACACTTTTAGACACTTTTAGACACTTTTAGAAGTTCTAGAAGTCTTTTTCTAGATATTATCTTGAGTTTTAAAACTTCTTAGCCTTTCTTATCTTTTCTGAGCCTTGATCTTGAGACGGGGAATGGTAATCTAGATTTTGCTGCATATGGCCTGATTTGAAGCCCTGTATCTCTAGACCCAGAAATCCTAGAAAGATGAGAATTCACAGAGTAATAATAAGAGGTTTATTGAACTTATTTCATATGATAACAACCCGCTGGATCCTGTTCTTGGTCCGTACTACTCCCATAAAGTTCACAACTTCCATTAGGGGCGGTGAAGACAACTTCAAGATGGTAGTACGGAACAGAAAGATGGTTTAGCAAAACTTTTGTTATGTAATATTTGTTCATTATACATTTGGCAATAACTCTGCCAAGTTTCACCTTTCTAGATTACCTGGATCCAAAGATACACCGCCTCCAACAAGTATGTACCTCGTTCCCGTGAAACCTGTCAACACCTCAACCTCCTCTTCCTTATCTCCCCCGCAATTCCTCGCCTTCTCCTTCTCCTTTCCCTTTTTCTTCCGGTCAGTACCAAGTGTTCCTTTCCGAAATCCCCCTCCCCATTCCCCAATTCTTCCGTCATCAGGCGGCCACAGCCATTGGCAATCAGATCCAGTTTGCCGAGGAAAGAGGCAAAAGGGGAAAAGGAAACGAAAACGAAAAAAAAGGAAAGAGAATTTTTGCGTGCCGCATCGCACCGTAGCATCTGCCCTTGCCATTGATCGCTTCGCCTTCTTCTACCTTTTTTTCAAGTCTTGAAGTGGTTTCTTCTTTCTGCAATATCTGACCATCTGACTATCCCTAGTGAGGGGGACGGTTGTGGCTGAAGAAGATCGCGCGGTTCTGGAAATCTGGAAATGTACACTGATAGATTGATGGTGGGGCGTTCATGATCTGTTTTGTTATGTTCTGTTATTCCTATCTGATAACTAAGATAACAAACGTTATCAGTGTTGTTCTCTTTTTCAAGTCATGTAGCCCTCATTTGCTGTTACACTTGTTTTGCTCATTCTCTATTGCACTTGAGGCGGGATCTAACTTTAGGAGTTTTCGAATAGGTTTTGAGGTGCACATCGCAAATTTTCAACGTGAATTGTTGAGCCGGTTTGTCGCGGCGCTGCTCCAAAGCTCGTAACACAACTTGACTGATACTAGCGGTTTGTCGCATTGGATGCACTTGGTCATAAGTCTTGGTAGACTCAACCATTTGCTCTGAAACGTTGCAAGCAGCTTACCATAGACTAGATCTGAAAACGTGCAAAGTTTCATGTCAATTGGTTAAGGCAGCACAAAGTTACAGCTATCAAAAGCAAGCCCAGTTTTGCGCGTAGCAGCCAGCAAAGTTTGGAGCAGCGGGATGGGAAAAAAGTTTTGCAAAACACCAACAACCAAACCATCTTGGTCACAGTCCTCTTCTCCTTCTCCCGGTCTCTTCCGGTCATTCATTTCCCAAAACCACAAAGGTCAATGGCTAGTGATCTCCGACCAGAACACTTCAGAACCTCTCATTTCCAGCCAAATCCCATTCAGGAAGAAACGTTTCCTGGTTTTCCTAGTTTTCTAATATGCCCAGTATACTGTAATAACCATATTCAAGTTGAAAAGTAGGTTGAAACGCAACCTGTGTGTCTATTGTGTTCGATGATTCACTCCTCCCCGAAGGTCATTTGTCTGAAAGTGAGTGAAGCCCCGCCCACTTTTTCGGAGAACTTTATGTTCAAGACACGATTATTTTAGTCGCGTTGTCTTCTCAAAACGTTCTCTGTCTTACTGCAATCTTCTTTGAAAGTCAGACGACAGGAGAACCCCTTTAGTAGCAACATATTGTACCCTCATAAATCGTGTTCTGTTTCAAAACCACAACTAAAAAAACCGCCTGTCTTTTTGACCAGCAATAAAAAACTATATAAAAAAGAAGTGTGTACTCTAGAGTAGCTACCAGTTAACACCAAGACCACAATACCCCCATTTCCAACAGCCAGCGACCCTCATTTCGTCTCGAGACCCAATCTCGAGTGCTTCTCTTCTCGACGTCCTTCAAACCTCTCTCTTTCGTGTTTCGGGTCATTTTCAGTGTAACCCATGTCTTTGAGAATGACTAAGTTTTATGGCATTCTTGTCGGGTTGGTTGAAATTGGAAAACGTTTTTGTTTGTGTTGGTAACTGTCTTTTCGAGGGAGTTCAAAATGTTTCAGTTTGTTGTTTTTCAAAGCTTCTTCTTGGAGTGGTATTGTTTGGTATGATTAAGTGTTATATACCAATCAATAGGAAATTTTCTCTAGATCATTTTGTTAGTTGACTGTTTTTTGATATCTCTGACTGTAACCGAGATATGAACGGAATGCGCAGCTCGGCGCACGTCCTGCCGACTTCTTGCGAACATCCGATTTCAAACATCTCCCTACAACTTGTATAAATTGCTCATGTTTTATCTCATATATCAATCGATAGAAAATTTCCTTTAGATCATTTTGTTAGTTGACTGTTTCCTGATATCTCTAACTGTAACCGAGATATGAACGGAATGCGCAACTGCACCAAAGTTTACAGTAAACCGTTGTAGTTTGGCCTTCCCCCGAACACTGAAAACCACGTGATGTCTGACCTTCATCTAAAAACTTGAAAACAAACTTTTTCATATCATGCGACGTGGCAAAGTTTGTCAATCTTCAATTCGCCTTATCACCCGAAACAGGCCCGACGCATGAAAAGAAGCCAAAATAAACTGCGGTCTGCAATTGAGTGTAATCCAAATAATACAGAGAGAGAATCTAACTGATCATATCAAGTGTCTTTTTCTCTGTTTCTGATTGTGAGATGTCCTTCAGTAAAGAAGGAAAAGAACGGATTCATTCTCAATTCGTCTGCAGACAGACATGACGATGACGATCAAGTTGTTTTTCGTGGATTGGAAACGAGTAGTAATCGTGTCCGCGCTCTCGCTGAGAACTGATTGTGACTTTGTCTTCTTTACCCTTCCACTCACTTTCTTTTCCATTTTCTTAGGTTTTCCTCTTCTTCTAGAGCTTTTTGTAGCTATTGTTTGCCCATCAATCGGTGCCCACTGGACCACGGCCGCGGCGGGCGCCCTCGGCCACATAAAACAAAAATTGCAGTGGTTCACCGTTTTTGCCTTTATTTTGCTCATTTCGGACCGTTTTTCCTAAACTGTTTTGTAAAAACGACAAATGTGTTTTCAAATGTTTTATACAAAAAAATTTGAAAAAAACGGCCGAAAATGAACGAAATTGAGGTGGAAACTGTAACGGTGGCCCATCAATCGGCGTCCTCGAGTTTGTGGCCCGGACTCGGCCACCCAAAACGAAAATTTTAATGGTTCACCGTTTTCGCCTTCATTCCGCTCATTTCTGACCGTTTTTTTTAAACTTTTTTGTAAAAACATCAAGACAAATGTGTGTTTAGATGTATTATACAAAAAAAATTGTCAAAAATTGTCAAAAATGAGCAAAATAAAGGCAAAAACGGTAAACTTGCGTTTTGTGTGGCCGAGTGCGCATGCCGCCGCGGCCGGGCTCCGATTGACGAACAGAGAATACCCATGCTCTTTTTGTAGCTTCCAAGGCTCCTTCTAAACATCAGTATCACTTTCATCAATTCCAAATGTTCCCAGTTTCACTTCAAAAAGATATTGTTCCTTCCACCTTTCTTGCATCTCTTCTTGTCGTCCTTTTCCCTCCCTTTTCGTTCTTTTTTCCACAAAGGCACGGATACTAAAAAGCGTCCTTGCGACGAATGGCAACATTGGATAAGCGCTGCTGATAAGTGATAAGATAATCGAACGCAGGGCGAAAAGAAAAATAGAGAGAAACGCGGAAGTGCGGTAATTACGTAAAGTTGATAAGGAGAGGGATAGGAGAACAAGACACAAAGCTAGCTGTATTTACTTGTCCTTTTTCTTTTCGGCTATCATATCATATCACATTCATATCACTCCAATCTGAAACAAACTCCCAACTTGTCATCTTTCATCTATAACCCCATAAATCTCGCTGTCTCTCTTTTTTCGTCCAAAAATGCGGAAGGAGTAGAGTAGAAACTGATAAGAGGGGTTTCTGAGAGATGCTATCAACCTATTACAGTGGAAAAACATTCGATAGAAGCGAAGGAGAACGAAGGGAAGGAATCTTGGCGCTGATCTGAACTGACGGAATGACGGAACGGATACGGAATGGAGGCATCGTTTTTGTAGTGTTGATAGTGTTGGCGGGAGCAGAGATTCTGGAGGAGAAGCCACCGTAAGTCATCCTTGTATGGTTTAGAAGGATCAGCTATTGTCTGTCCGTCAATCGGTGCCTTGAAATCCGGGACCGCGGCGGCCTGCGCCTTCGGCCACACATAACAGAAATATTCGTGGTTCACCGTTTTCGCCTTCTTTTTGCTCATTTTCGACCATTTTTCTCAAACTTTTTTGTGAAAACATTTAGTCAATTGTGTTTTTAAATGTTTTTCGCAAAAAAATTTAAGAAAAATAGTTGAAAATAAGCAAAATAAAAACAAAAACAGTAAGCGACGCCTCTTTTGTGTATCTGCAAAGCGCCTCCGCGCCCTCGACTGCAACGAATGTTCGATACCGTTTTCGCCTTCATTTTGCTCATTTTCGACCATTTTTCTTAAATTTTTCTGTAACAAACATTTGAAAACACAATTTTCTTGATGTTTTTACAAAAAAAGTTTTTAAAAATAGTCAAAAATGAGCAAAATAAAGGCAAAAACGGTGAACCGCTGAAATTTTTGTTTTGTGTGGCCGAGTGCACAAATTGACGGACATACAATAGATTAGATACAGAGATCATCTAGTATCTAATCATTCCTAAACTTCCAGCAAATTCCAAGTCCTCCGAGCCCACGCCGCAGATGTTCCGCAGTTGAAAGCTCTTCGGGAAATCCACGCCAAAACTCAACATGAGGTATGCTTACAGTTTTTGATTGTTTGATAGTGAAACTGTTTTACGCTTTTATATTTCAGTTGGATTTCTGGCAAACCCCTTCCAAAGTCGGTCATCGCGCTGATATCATGGTCGACGAGGACAAGATGCAATGGCTTGATACCGTGTTAAAGGGCTCGAATATCAGTTATGATATCATAATTGATGATGTGCAAAAGTTGATTTTGGAGAAGGAACATGGTCCTCCGAGATTCTCGAATCTGATGTTCTCGAAACGAATGCATAATGAAGGGGGTAACAGGGCTAGGGTGAGTTGCCTTGTAGTTCTGTGATTCGTTGACCAATTTGCATGACACTTTGCAATTAACTAGATACAATCAATATCTAGCAACTGGCGAAGTTTCGAACCGATTGATCAAGTTTAACCCGACTTATGATCAAACGCATTGAATCTAAAGCTCCAAAACTTTCAGTACCCATTCGGAGAGTACCATAGCTATCAAACCATCATTGATTGGATGAGAGACATTGAAAGAAAGTATCCAGACCGTGCTAGAGTTTTTACAACTGGAACAACTGAGGAAGGAAGAAAGATTACTGGAATCAAGATTGGAAGTCAAGTTTGGAGAACTGATAAGAGGGTTTTCTGGATTGATGGAGGGATTCATGCTAGGGAATGGGCTGCAGTACACACAACACTTTGGTTCATTGATAGAGTAAGCCCAAAACCATTGGCAATCAAAATCTAGCTCAACTTTTAGCTGATCGCCGACTACAACGATGATCCATTGGTGCGTGCTGCAGTGGACCGGATGAACTTTTACATTCTCCCAGTTGCCAATCCAGATGGTTATGAATACTCGAGAAGTGACGTGTCTCCAATGATCCGCCTCTGGCGTAAAAACCGTGCTGGTGTCGTCTGTAAGAAGGATCGTTGGTTCAGAGATCGCTGCTGTGGAGGTGTAGACTTGAATAGAAACTATGATTGGCACTTTGGAGGTGACAATCGTTGTTTATAAAGAAGAGGGGCTACTTTATACCTTTCAGAGACCGGTTCCAGTACGGACAAGTGCTCCGAAATCTACCAGGGAAGCTCTGCGTTTAGTGAGCTGGAATCCAGGTCAATGAGAGACTTCCTGACTTCCCCGGAGATTCATGGAAAGCTCGATGGGTTCATCACTTTGCACACTTACTCGCAGATGTGGATTCATCCGTATTCGCATGAAAGAAAGAAGGTTCCGGCTGATATTGCAGAGTTGGTAAGTGAAATCGGGGTCGTTTTGAGGGGTTGTATCTCTGGACCCAGGAATGTTAGAAAGATGAGATTCGGAAGAGTTTTTGTAAAAAGTTCATAGAGCTGATTTAACAAGATGAAAACTTGTTAGACCCTCTTCTACTCCGTACTATCCCCATGAAGTTGACTCTTCTGTAACAGCGAGACTAGATGGGACAGTCCACTTCAAGGGAGTTGTACGGAGCAGTACAATCATTTAGAAAGTTTTCATCATATAAAACTTGATCAACATATCCTTCTTCAATTCTCTGCCAATTCTCAGCTTTCTAGGAGTTCTGGGTCTAAAGATACAGTGCTTCAAACCATGTTACCTTTTAGCAACGCGTTGGACGAGCTGCAGTGGCTGCGCTTGAGAACACCTACGGAACAAAGTACAAGTTTGGAACTGGATCTGATATTCTGTGTAAGCTCCCGGTCTCCTAGAACCAAATCCTAGACTCTCTATAAGGTTTCAGACCCCTCATCTGGAGGTTCGGACGACTGGGCGAAAGGTTATCTTCGCGCCAAATATGTCTATCTTCTGGAGTTAAGACCCGGGGAGGATGTTTGGGATGGTTTTATTCTTGACCAACATCAACTGATTCCAACTGCAAAGGAGACATGGAATGGAGTGAAAGTTGTGATCAAGGCGGCGTCGGATCAAGCAGGTAAGTGAAGTTTAGGTTGGGTTTTATGCTCGGTTAGGTTTGCCCCCGCATGATTGTTCTCAGTTTCCGATCCTATCGAGTCTTTTGCTTCGACTTTGCCACCGATTACGTTAGCCACATGGCGTCCGCCACCTACGACGACTACAACAACGACTACTACTACGACCATCGCTCCCACAACCACAACGGCTCCTTGGACAACGACGCCATGGACCACACAGACTCCTTGGACCACCCAAGCCCCATGGACCACTACAATCCCGTTCTCAAGTATCTTTATCGTCACCGAACCCACTCCTCCCACTCTCACCACGCCCACGCACTTTGACGCTTTCTACAAGCTTGGCAAACGCCGCTTCAAGTTCGTCTCCATCAAGACGTTCCATCCAACCACCACGCCTTTGCCTGTAACTGCTCCCCTTCCTTTTGAAGCTTTCTCACCCGCAACCACCTTTCCCGCTTTTTCATTTGTTCCCGAACCAGCAGCAACACCGCTTTTCACCGTCAACGGCCCAACGGTCAACGAGAATAATGAGGTGATCGATGAATTTGAAGGCGCCGGTCGTGGCGGTCCTCGTGTGCTTCCGGCTTTCGTTCGTCGACCGAATGGAAGTGTTGTGAGAACGGTAAGAGACCCGCTTGCCTCGTGTAAATGTCGTTTTGTGAATGTGCAGAGTGCTCGTCGTCCCGGCTCGCCACAGTTCGTCCGTCGGCCCGGAGCTTTCAGAAATGGCCCGTTCCGCAACAGTAAGCATGCTTTTTTTGGGCTTCTTTTTATACTTTTCGTATAGTTTCAGACTCTTTCTTTCTTTTGGGGGTTGGTCTTCAGTTTCTAGCGTCTAATTTTTCAGGAGGAGCTTCATCAAATGGAGGACAAGCAGTCAGTGTAGTCCAGCAACCACAGGTAGGTTTTTGACTAAAAAAACGGGTTTCAAAGGATTTTCAATTTGTTGAAAACATGAATGAATATAACTTGATTTACTGAACAATATTGTAGTACTTTATTTTTTCAGTTTTTGCTTCCTAAGATTATTTTTGAAGCTTCAAAGTCTCCAACACCAAAGACACAACCATCAAAACGCCTCTCAACTTTGAGGATCTAAAAGTGCCCTTAAAAAGCTTCATCAGCAAATGTAAAGTATTACGAAGTTGTTCAGCGTGTCAAAATCTACCTCTTCATATCAAAAATAACACTCTATATCCTTCCAGCCAACTCAACCGTCCTCCCGAACAACCTGCGCCGACCGTTCCGCGTGGTGTGCCTCTTGGCTGAATGCCAACTCGAGAGTCTGTCAGATCTCTTCGATTTACATGCGTCAGGATTGCGCGAGAACCTGTGGATTCTGTCGTTGATTGCTTTTTTTTTCAATGTCTAACTTCTCCTTCTTTCCCCAGTAGCTTTTTCCCAGTTCTTTAACACAGTTTGCCATTTCTCTCAAGCTTTTGGCTGTCGAGCGGGTATTCCAAGTTTTCTCTTCAATTTTTCTGTATGTTTCACTTAATAATCTCTCTTCTAACCCTTTCTAGGTCTTTTTAGCGATTTGCGCCTTGCGCAATCACCCGTTTCCTCCTAATAAATCAAATGAACATGTGACGTCATGGGTTGCGTTGTTGCATCCCGGACTCATCCCGGTGATGATATTCGAGAACATGGTAGTCGATTAGGACTAAAGGATTAACCGACTTGTTGAGAGCAATGGGTTAATCGTGTTAATTTGAGAAGAAAAATGTTTGGGGCTAACAATAAGTAGGAAAGAGTGGATGGGGACATAGAGAGGAGGGTGCCTGGATCGTATTCAGTCATAAATCTTGACAGACTTTACCAATCAATTGGAAAATATGCAGGATTATTGATATAGTTTTTGTTCAGAATTGTGCAAAAATTCACATGAAACGGATAAAGCAGCGCGGAGATACGAAGGCCGCAACTTGGTGCATTCTCGTACTGCAAACGCCAAGAAAGTTAGCAGTTGACGGCTTTCCGGTCTTTGGTTTTTCAGTGTTTTCTCGTTTCTCACCCAATTTTTTCAAACTTTCTTTATGAAAACAGAAGATTTAAACTATAGAATTAGTCAATTTGAACAAAATTATCGGTCCAGAAACTAGAAAACACCGAAAAACCGAGTTCGTAGCGAGACCCGGCGTGTGAGTGGCCGCAGTAGTACCTGAGTCCCCGTTGATCATACGTCATAAGTCTTGACAGAGTGTACCAATCGATTTGAAAATTTGTAGACGAACTGATATAGTTTTTATTCATTACTGTATGAAATTTCACATGAAACGGTCAAAGCAGCGCGGAGATACAAAGATCGCAACTAGTCGCATGCACAGTTCAACATTGGAGCAGCGCGACGAGACGACGACTGACCATGACAAGACACCCATCTGCCACGTCATAGGATTGACAAGACAAGAAACGAACAAGAGGATTATGGTACAACGGTGTCATGAAGACAGTCACATGTCAAGAAGCAAGGGATTAGTACAAGACTCGTAGAACACTGACAATGTACCGTATGCTCTGTGAAACCAGCAGTCCCACTCTGTTTCTGACACCCAATACATCCACCATACTCTCCCTCTCACCTCCAACAAAGCTCATTCCGGGTTGTGTAACATAATATTCGAAATCTCCCCTCATTGACACCCCAATTCATTGCCCTCCTCCAACGCTTTCTTGGCTGTTTTCTTCGCGTCCGCAGGTGTTCATGTTCTGGTGTCAAATGAGGCAGACAACGAATTGATACAGGTGCGAAGCAGTCAGGTGCGGGGGCGCCTACCTTTTCGTTTTTCTTATTCTAATTGGAGTGAAACGGAGATCGAAGGAATTTAGTTCGCACCAACTTGTGGGACTGACTGATAATTATAGAGTGGACTCGCCGTCTGTTCACTTTTTCGCGGCGTCGAGTCTCGAAAAGTGAGAACGAGAAGTTGGTGGTAATAACAGGGTGCATCGGTAATTGAGAAGGTGACCAACAAGGTGTCAGGGAGACTGGAAATTCAAGAAGAGTATAGAATTCGCAAATGGCGTCTTTAGAATCCGTGTGCCGCGGCGGCGACTGGGCACAAGCCCGTTTTTGGCTTAATTTCCCTTACTAGGGAACCTTTTATACGCTGAATTTCAGAATTGCTTCAAACTTTTTTCAGGGGTACCTCCCATCTAGCAAAGGTAGGAAAAAAAGTTTGAGCTTCGGCAATACATAGGAAGTGGGTCAAACGGAGCTTCAAAGTCAGGTGTCAAAAATTTTTTTTTTGGAAATTTAGGTCAAAAATACTTGTAAAATGTAGCAAATTTTTAGCTTTGTGCACTATTCAAATTTACTCAAAACACCTTGACAAGCTTTTTAGGCCCATCCAAAGTTAGCTTCATCCTATTTTGAAGCAAAGTTGACCCATTTTTTTTGTATTGCCTAAGCTCAAAATTTTTTTCTGATCTTTCCTAGATGTGAGGTACTCATGAAAAAAATTTGGAGCAATTCTGAAATTCAGCGTGTAAAAGGTTCCCTAGTTATTTTCAACAATTTTTGTCAAACTTTTTTGTAAAAAAATAAAGATAATTGTGTTTTCACAATGTTTTCACAAAAAAAGTTCAGGAAAAACAATCAAATATGACCGAAAAAAAGGCAAAAACTGTGAACGCGGTCGCACAAAACGCAATTTCGATGATCCACCGTTTCGGGCTGTATTTTGCTCATTTTCAACAGTTTCTTTCAAATTTTTTTGTATAAAACATTTGAACACACATTTGTCTTGATGTTTTTACAAAAAAGTTTGAGAAAAACGGTCAGAAATAAGCGAAAATAAGGCGAAAACGGTGAATCACTGAAAGCCGCCGCGGCCACGTCCCCGAGGGAAGCGATTGATGAAAAGACAAAACTTTGCGAAAAGTTTAAACTTCTCCTAAACGCGCCGCTCTCATTTTCCCAGCAGTTTACCCGATTCATCACCCCCTCTCTACCGTTCCTCCGTGTCCTTGACGGCTCGCTGTCCTCGCTTACGTAAACTCTGCCACCTCTCTGACAGTTTATACGGATGGGGTCCTCATTTGATTAGGTAACCGTGATCATTGAATATCTCTAGGTTTCATGTTCGGATCCTTTCTTGGTTTCTTTTCCTGTTTCTTAGTATCATTTCCTACTGGTTACAGTCGGTTTCCCACGGTCGCAAAGGTCCCGCACCTTCCGGTTGACTCGCACCTCACTGTCAGATTCACTTCCTGTTGAGGCTCCTTTTGAAGAGGTGTATGAGAGAGAGAGGAAAACAAACCGGGGATAAGAAAAACAGACGATTTGGAGGGAAAAGGGATACAGCAATCTGTCCATCCTAGCTACCTTGTCATTAGGCGGCGTTCCTTCTGGTTTTCATCCTTTTTTGAATCATACATTTTCTTCGTTTCGTTTTGCCACTTTCAATGCTTCTTAACAGTGTAACTGTTAGATTCTGTTTGAGACGGACATACGGGACAATGTCAAGAGTCCCATGACACCCTACCACCATACCGCACCACACATTTGTAGCAATCGCTGTATGTCTTGCGCTTCCTTTTCTCGACCGCACTTCATAATTGGTCCATATGTTTCATTAGATAATCGGGTGCGGTGTACTCACTTGAAAGACAACGCCGATCCAATCCAATTATCATGTTCTGCTCATCTCATCTTTACCAAACGTTCCCACAGGTGCTCTGGTTTTCGGCAAATCCGATAAAGAAACGGAAGAAGGTAGGGGCATTTGTTGTACTTATCCGAGTGTGCCAAAAAAGACACACGACGACAAGGCAACGACGATTTATGGGAGGTCGTCGGGAATTGGATTGAGAGGGGGAAATTGAACATGGAATAGAGGATTTGTTGCCATTTCAATTCCGATTCCCAGGTTTCCAGTTCTAGGATTCATCCCGGAGACAAGTGGCTGAAACGCTCCCGGATTTCTATGAGGGTTTGGAGTGCTGTATCTCTTGACCCAGAAAACCTAGAAAGTTGAAAATTGGCAGAGTTTTGATCAAATATACATTGAACTAATTCCATATGTTCAAAGTTTTCTATACCCTCTCATTTTTCTGTACTACTCCCATGAAGTTCACTGCTCCATTTGTTACCTGAGGCCAGGTGGTACAGTGAACTTCAAGAGAGTATTACGAACCAGAAACTAGATCTAAGAAATTTTTATCATACGCAACAAGTTTAATAAACCTTCCACTAAAACTCTGCAAATTCTCAACTTTCTAAACCTCCTGGGTCCAAAGATACAGCGTCTCAAAGAGTCCCTCCCAATCCCAACACCCTGACCGCTAGAGCATCTCCCCCGCTTCCTTCCACCCAGACGTTTTGCATTGACGCCGTCTAGAATCCGAACCCTGTAATTTCCAAATTCGTCTTCTCCTCCTCCTCCTCTTTTTCGCACGTCTTCAAACGGAAATGTACTATTCTTCCACTTTCGGGGAAAAGAAAACAGCTTCTCGAGAATGTCACATTGGACTGGGCTGATTGGCTGACTGGCTGACTGGCTGGCAGAAGGTTTAGAATAAGAACAACATAACCTGTAATTAATCCTTAGTACTTACCTGACCGGCTGCCACGTCATCTGTTCTGTCATAACTACATTGAGCTACGGGGGATTAGGACCAGGATAGGGGATCGGATACCAGGCTTGAGATCCGAAGTCCTGAAGCTTCTGATCATTCCTGCTCCATATTTTGGTTATCAGCAATTCTTCTTTTCCACGTCATCAACTGTTCTGTCGCCTAATTGCCCATTCCCCCGTTCGGCCGCTATCCAATTCCTCACATCATTCTGTTTTTCCCACTACCGTAGGCGAGTGGGCGGAGCCTCCCCTCTCTCCTCTCGCCCCGCCCATTGTTTCGCTCACTCGTCCCGCAGAAAACAGCCGTGAATATATATATTTATAGCAACCCCCTCTCCAATCCCAACACTCTTATTAGCGGACCCCCACTTCCGTTTCTTGATGCGCAACAGTATCAATCCAGAAGACAAGATGTTGAACCCGACTGATGCTTCCTCTGCTGCCGCTTTCTCGTTTCCAGTGAGTTCTCTTGTCTTCTTTTGCTTAACCTATCAATTTCTTGTTCTTATTTAGGTTCAATTCCAGATGGCACAAATGGGCGAATCGCCACTCTCCAAACTTGTCCAACAGTGCAACAAGATTGGTAGTGGGGATCACAAAATGAAGTTGGAGCCCGTGAAAGCTGATGGGTTGTTGTTGCCGGATATGAATGCGTACTCACCGTATCTTGGGACACAGAATTGGTGAGTTTCGGGATGTCTGGGACTGTGTTTACCGTCTTGAATAGAGTCTGGGTCTCGATCTCATTTGAAGCCCTATATCTCTAGACCCAGAAATTCTAGAGAGTTTTCTCAGTCCCGCAACGATCCTAGATTATCAGGCTACACAAAGCTAGTGCCCTGACTACTTTGAAGCGCTGTATCTCTGGACCCAGAAATCCTAGAGAGTTGAGAATTGGCAGAGTTTTTAAGCAAGACATATTCAACTAATTGCATATGATAACAATTTCATGAAGTTCATCACCTGATCTCGCCATCTTGGAAGATCAGGTTGAACTTCATTAGAGTAGTACGGAACAAGGAGAGGGTCTAGCAAAATGTTATAATCTTCAATTGGTTCAGTATATCCTTCACAAAAACTCTGCCAATTCTCATCTCTCTAGGATTACGGGGTCCAGAGGTACAGCGTCTCAAAGTAGTCAGGCCATTAGATCGTTCCGGTACTCATAATCATATTTCAGGTGGGCCGAGAACCCCAACTGGCTCTACCCCAATGTCACATCTGCTTCTGCCGTCGACCATTTCCAGAACTACCTAACTCCCGGTCTAAACTTTCTCTCCTCATCCGTCTCGGCAGTCGCGCAATCCGCCGCCGCACTCTCCACACAATCCGCACTGACCACTGCGATGGCTAATCAGCAGAGAAATATCCAAAAGGTTAGCTCAACTTGTTATGTACTTGCCGGAAATAGGATAGAGAAAACCTTTCGGAAAAAGAACACGAGGAATTTAGAGCAGAGCACGAGCCGCGATTAGCTGGCATATGTACATGAAATGTCACTGTAATCATAATCATCTGTTGATCAGGAGATAATTGGTGTGCTCGGAATGACGGGATCTTTTGATAGAGGGGTTCAGAGATGAAAAAGGGTTTCATTCTGTCATTTTCAGCAAAAACAAACGCAATCTGTTGCTCCGCCTGCTGCTCCTACCACCACAAACACTGCCGGCGGAAAGTTCCCGTCTTCGCGTACCACAACCAAGTGCGAGTGCCCGAATTGCCAGGAAGCCGAGAAATTCGGTAAGTTCAATCTTCTCTGCGTTTCTCAGTTACTATAGCTCTTTCCCCTACTCCCAAATAGGCAAAAACCGCTGCATGCAAGCAATGAATCAAATCGTCCCGTCCCCTCCGTCCGTTTCTGTTCCTCAAAACGTTCAATTAAACACGCACAAGATTACTCTGCGCCTCGCAAGTCCCCTGGCTCTCTGTGATTTCTTGAAAGACGGGACGAAAGGGGGAAGAAAAACAGAGAAGAGGTGTCACTTTTGGCAGAAGGGGGCGACACAAACGTCGACGTTTCGGAGCGCGCGCTGCGAAACGAAAAGAACGCGCATTTTATGGAGTGGTGGCGATTTTGATGGAAGAAGAAGAAGAAGCGAGCCAGAAGAAAGAAACGAGTCGAAAGAGCATGAAATGCACGAATTGATGGAATTGAAGAAGGGGACGGGTTTTTGAGGAAGAGCAGGGCCGCTTACGAAATGGGGGATGAAACCGTCCCGTCGCGTTGCGTCAAAGTTCGAAACCCCGCATGGTGCGCGATTGATTATAACTCTTGGAAAACATGACTAATTAATCTGAAATTTTGCCAGCAGTTAGATATTGATAATAGCTACAACCCTGCCAAATTTCATGTCAATTAGTCAACGCAGCACAGAGTTACAAAGGCCGCCAGCAACAGCGAACTTTCCGTTCTCGTCGGTCATTTCCGCGGTTTAGTCATAAGTCTTGTTAGACTCAACCAATCAATCCAAAATTTCGCCAGCAGTTCGATATTGTTAACAGCTACAAACATGCTAAGTTTCATAAGAATTGGCCGATGCAGCACGGAGTTACATAGGCCGCCGCGCCGCTGTCATTTCCGCCTTTGTTGGCATTTGCCTAGTGTTCTTCGGAGCTTCTTTCAAAGTTTTCCAAGTGTTCCTGAGCATTGCTCAAATAGACCATCCAAAAACAGTTCTTGTTATTCGTATTCCCTCCCATTCTAATCACTATTTACCTGGAATTCCTTGTGATAATTTCGAGACAAATTCACTCATCTAATTGCTTTTCTTAGCGCGTCGCGTCTAATTGCCATCTGACTACTTGGAACTGAAGCTTTTTCGTTATCTAATCACTACTTTCTCCTCTCTCGTTATCTCTTAGGCTTGGAGACAGAGCCGCCCGGGTAATCCGCTTAGAAAGGGACCACCAGGCTCACCCCCCAGAAAACTAATCAGGGGTCCATCGCACACCTGATACATTTATAATTGGCATGAATATAGATATGCAAGGGATCAGCTATGTCGGTGCTCTTGGGAGCTTGAGATGCCGACGAGAGATAGAGATACGGCGGGCAATCGGAAGGGATGTGCGCGCAAAGGAGGGGATAAGGATCGGAAGGGAAGGTGCGATGTTGGATTGATATGATGACAGCTGGAAATAAGGGAAACGAGGAATGAGGTGGAAGAAAATGAATATAGTCACTAGCATGCCAAATTTCATGTAAATTGGTCAATGCAGCGCTGAGCTACAGAGTCCGCCGCGCTTCCGCCGAGAGTTGCTCTGGACCGATTCTCTTTTACATTTTCCTACAAAACCAATTGTAAAAAGGCTTTTGATCTCTTTTTCTACCAGTTTGTACAGAAAAACTTCAAGAAACCCCGTAAAAACTTAAAGTTTTACAGGCCCAAACGCGATCTCCGCCCGAAAGAGAGGAGTCCACAACTGCCACATCGCCGGCTGTGGAAAGGTGTATAATAAAAGCAGCCATCTAAAAGCTCATCTCAGATGGCATTCTCAAGAGCGTGTGGCGGTAAGAAAAGTCTAAATGGAGGAGTCAAATCAGTCAGGCTATCTGAAGCCAAATCGTTCTTTATCGTGTTTGTGTTGTTCCCGTTTCGTCTTTCATTCATCTTTTGGTATAAATTGTACAGAAAATATGATTGTTGTGTTGTTTTTCTCTCTTTTTCTCTAGGAATATCTGCAAATCGCTGAAAACGGCGCCGTGGCGAGAAAGGTTACTGTCGACGGGTCTCGCCACGAAAATGATTCATTGAGGATTTCGACGGTTTTGGGCCGATTTTACTATATTTTTTCGATAAAACTTGATAAATACAGGTGCGAATAGAGTCTAGAACTCTATTTTACTTAATTTGAAAGATAGAATCACAAAAAAACCCATCTAAAACCGTTGAAAAACTACGAAAAGCCAATTTCGCGGCGAGACCCGCAGGCGCGCCGCGGCGCCTGCGGAATGCGCTCAATTTCGAGTAAAACGGTCCAAAAAGGAAAACCTGTGAAGTTTTAGATGTTCTAAGTACACCAAGCCTCTAACGGATTCGTGAGTTTCGAGTTATTCAGTCCGAACTTCAAGCGATTTGCTTCCTGTACGCTTTGTGTCTCACAGCGACCTGCAAATCGTCTCGAGACCTTTCCCGTTGTTGCTTTAGCCCTGTCCAAACCCTGCAATTACCCTATTATCCCATTGCATTGCTTCGGAGTCGATTCCCTGTCCCCCGTTCCTAATCCCTGCACATTGTGCTCAGTTGCGTCACGCTTCTCCCCGAACCCCTCAATTTGTACATGTACAGTAACCAATTATTTGCTTACAGAAACGACGCGATTACTGAAGCATCGGAGACATTCAGTCAGAGCCTGTCCACATATCCTTCCGTCTTTTTACTTTTCTTTCCTTTCCGGTCATTTCTTTTCTTCGAACCGGTCGGACTCAGTCCGACTCTCTGACTTCCGACTAACAAGATATATATTTAATGTGCACAAAGATTTATAAATAAAGTGTTATGATTCAGTCACATAAATAAAAAGTATTCAGGAGGAAGGGTAGAAGGAGAGTTTACATGAAAACATTCCAGGAAGCGGAGAGAGAGAGAAAGATGGGACATTAACTGTCAAAGGGAACGATGACTCGTAGCCAGGATGGGAAGTTGATCGGTTGAATGGAGGGATGGATGGCTTTAGTGGAGGGATGTGGCTTTAGAATCCTCCACGGAGAGCGAGCACCAGATGGAGAACCGATCCTCCGACGACCTTGTAGTCTGCTGCGGTCTTGTCGTCGTTCATCTGCTTTCCAGCGAAGATGAGACGTTGTTGTGGTGGTGGGATGCCCTCCTTCTCTTCCACCTGCAAATTTGTATTGAAAATCGATACGACTTGAGAATTGATGAGTTACCTTCTCCTTGATTCGCTCCACCCTATCATTTGGCTCGATGTCGAGCTCGATTTCTTTTCCGGTGAGGGTCTTGACTTTGATCAGCATTTTTCTGGAAAAATCGATTGATTTTAAAAGGAAGAGCGATTGAATACGGGGTAGAAAGATACGGAGAACAAATTGAGATCATAAATGAGAAGAATAGAGCATCAGAACAACCTAGGATTCAAAAAAATCCGAAAAACATGATGAGAAATTGCGGCAAAATCTCCGTTGTGCAGTGGAGCGCACTTGCATTCGACGAGAGAGCGGGCGGATTCGAGAGACGCAGACAATAATCGTTTCATTATTTTTTTCAATTTTACTTTTTCTTTTTTCATCTTTTTCATGATTTTTTCTGCTAATTTTGAAGCGCTTTGCGTTAGAAACCTAAAATAAGGAGCGCAGTGCCCTAAGGAACATGTATAGTTGCCATGGAAACCGAGAAATGAGAGACTCGAGCGGATGATTGAGCGTTTTAGGATTTGCCGAGAGAAACATCGATATAAATTTTTGAACCTAAAGAGAGAGGGAAAGGTAAAGAATATTGACAAAACGAGAGAAGGGAGAGAGCGCACCAGCTAGTAGAGCGCAATGATGAGTGAATGACTAGATGAGATTGGAGGAGGTAAGGTGGTTGGTGCGATAGATTTTTTGAGATCCATATTGGGGCTGCACCGCGTTGTACCTAGTTATATTGGACCTATATTGAACAAGCACAGCGTAAACGAGAAAGAAATAGTATGGGTTAGCGAGAGACCCAGAAAACCTAAAATGTGCTGATGAGACAAAAGCAAAAAAAAATTTTTTTAGCTGGTACTCGGGAAAGAAAACTAAAGATTACAAAGAACGTTCAAAGAGCATCAAACGAAAAACTGCTAAATTGCAGGAAAATACTATAAAAAGAAGATTGGTTTCGAGAAAATCGAGACCCAGGAACTATCAGCGAATTTTTGTTCTTAGTGGTTCAAAATAAGCGTAGAAAGCGACAGACAGTTAAAAAACGTTAAAAATTGCGAAAAAGTGTGAAATTTCATCAAAAACCTTGCGAAATGCCCGAGATGGCTGGCGGCCGACCACCCGCACCGGCTCTTCCACGCAATGTCTGCGTCTTTTCCCCCGCTCCGCTTCGATTTTCTCCCGAGAAGAAGCCGTCCTATGGCTTCGTTTTTATCGGTTTTCACGTTGCTTCGTGTTCCCGTAACGATTCCTTGCTTTTCGGCTTGAAAATTTGGGTTTGGAACGCAAAAAACCCGCCGAAACTACGTTGTATTCTATCGATTTTTGGGCCCAACTCATTAAACGACATTTCAATTTGTTTTCTTCCAGCCAACATGCCGACAATGGTGATGGCGCAGCCGCCGAAGAGCTCGGGAAATGTGATGAGAAAGCGAAAGGGCAAGAACGATAAGATATTGGTGAGTTTTTTTCTTAGAAAACGCCCAAAACCGAATGTTCCAGCCAATAAGCTACATGTACGTTGGATCGCCGAAGAAGAAGTTTGTCTTCTACGTGAGAGAGCGTATGGTGTACCGGTCGAACGTCGAGGTGACCTATGACGACGTCTACAACTATCTGGCGAGCACCACCAACGATCAATCTGTCTCGTTGCATTACTCCAGTAAGAATTTTCTATGAATTTCAGGATAAAGATGACGATTTTCAGTCAACGGACAGTACATCCCGATCACCACGACTGGTCAGCTTCATACGTTCATCCAAACCATCCATAACGATCCGACTGCGTTTCTGTACGTCGAGGTAACTCAAATATCGTGTACCGTTCAAGACTAATCTTCCCTTTTCCTGTCTCAGAACGCCGACTACGTTTGGAATGTGTCGCCTCAAAACAAGAGCAAGATGGCGAAGCGCAACCCGACCAGTACTGGGGAACTGGAAGCCGATGAAGTGTCGGATGAGCAGGAAGATGAGGAGGACGAGGAGAACTCGCAGGAAGATGAGAACTCGCAAGAGGAGACTCAAGCTGACGGCGAGGCGTTGAGCGATGAAGAGAATAGTCAGGCGGAGGATGAGGAGGATCTGGAAGACGAGGATGAAGAGGAAGACGAGGAGGAGCAAGTGGTGGAGGAGTACGAGTCGGAGGATGATAGCTCCAGTCGTATGGTGATCCCGGAAAGAATCCCGTTGAAGGAGGCGTTCGTCGAAACGAAACTGAGAGCTCTGACCAAGAAGAAAGAATCCGCGACTCTGCCGACCGTCGAGGAGTCGCCATCTGAAAAGACAGAAGGTGCTGCTCCATCCGTTAAGGCTCCTCGTCGTGGTAGCAAAGGAGGCGAAGCGTACGAGTACATGAAAGACATCATTGCGTCGGCGCTGCAACACACCGATGCAAAGGTCGCTTCTCGTCAAGTCGCCGGGCAATTGGTGCAAGATGTTTGGGGACCCGGTCGTGATCACGACGCGGAGGTGTTCAATGATACCGTGGAACTGCTTCAAGCGAGCATTGGTGGCGGGTTGACGCATTACTATGGGCGTGTGCTCAAGAAATTCGTGAGCTTGTTTCTAGAGGAAAAATACAAAGAATGAGTGATTTTAGGATTCGGAAACTCCGGAACAACGCAAAGGCAAGCATCCGCTGGACACCCTTCTCAATGGAGACCAATCGGTACAGTTTTTGTTTTGATCTACCCTTTTTCGATGTGTTTTGGTTGTCTCGTCTCATTTTGAACTTTTCTCGCGCTCGTTTCTGGTAGCTAAATCCGATGAGTTCCAGCCGGCGCACGACTCAGAGTTCCTTGTTCAGTTTCTCGAGAGTGCCACGATTGCCGCCTGTGACATGCTGGAGGTTGTGCAGCATTTGAAGAAGCTCAACGAGGAGTTGGACTACCTTGTCGATCTCGCTGTGAAACTCGAACAGGATGAGAAGAACAGTATGTACTTTTCTGTTTCTCATCAAGAATAAATGACTTGTTTTTTCAGATGATGGCTCGTTCAAAATGCCCGACAACGAGGAGCTCGTGGAGCACATGTTCGCCGCTGTGACATCTGCGCAATGGGGATTCAAGATATTGAATTTGCAATTCGCTAAGGAATGTTCCTGCGGGAAATCGATCCAACTGCTTATCATGGAACTCGAGAAAATGACCTCGGTAACGAGCAACATGATGCAGAAGACCACGTCTCCGGACACGACCAAAGAGACGAAGCAGTTCGTCATTGAGTCTCTCGAGAAAATAATTGGGAGATTCAGGGACAAGTAAGTCTTCAAAGGTTACCGAGCAATCAAACAATCACCCTCTTTCAGCAAGTGCACCGAGCACGAGACCGTCAGAAATGCGATTGAAGACGCCGAGGCCAAGAGATGGAGCCAGGACACACTGGAGGGAAATCATGCGGAGTGGGCTCAGCTCCGAGAGCGTGGCGAGAACCGACTCAACGTTTCGTCCAAGGTGAACACCACAATGCTCGAGCGCCCGCCGCCATTCACCAAGAGACCTATCCTGACGAGCAACCCGCCTGCCCACACTCCAGTCGCTTACGATCTTGGAGGCTGCGTCCCGAGCAACTGTCTCAACTCCCATCTCCATCCGGAAGACTCCTGTGAGCTGCAACCAAAGCAACCGATCTTCCTGATGGGTAACGAGAAGGTGCCGGCAGCCGATCGTATTCCTCTGAAGCAACTTGCGCCACCAGCGAAAGCGTTGGATTCTACTGCTCAGAAGACTAAAGCGAGCACCCCCGCCACCACAACATCTGACGGACAAGCTGCTTCTACTCCGGCTACGACGACTACGACGACTGCTGGAACCACTTCTGGAAGCGCAACTGTTTCGAAGACGATGAGTGCGGAGTTGAGAAAGTTGATTGACAACATGGTAAACTTCATAGAACCCCCTAACCTAGATCATTTTGTGTTCTTTCAGTACAAGACCATCCCACCACAACACAACCACGTCTACCCGACTCCTCCGAAAGCCGGTTCGATCCTGATCCCAACTGGCGGACTGGCTCGTTGCCGCTGCTCAAAGAACTGCACCGAGTTCCTGATGGAGCCCGCCTACGAGTACATTGACCGCTTCAACGAGCCTCGTCAGACCGTCTGGGAGAAGACCAAGCAGAAGCGCTTCAAGAAGAACTAGATGGTCGTGTTCGAAAGATCCTGCTCCTGTTCCTGCTTATTTGTTCGTTCGACTGACTCCATAACCCGTGTCTCTTCTGCCAATGATGTTCCGATTCCTTCTCTCCCTAAACAACAGAATTCGCTTTAGCTTCACCCCCAGTTTCTCTCTCTCTTCTCTCCATCTCTCTATCACTTTCTTTGTGATTCTGCATTCCTTTCCTTCCCCCTTTCCTCCCATCTCCCAGTAATTCAGATGTAAGTGTCTATTTCTCTTATTTTCACTTCTTGTTTTATTCTCAACGTGATTTCTACTTCGGATTTCCAGCTCAGTCCCCTCTAGAGGGAACCGTGTCTCTCGCATAATCCTTGTTCTATTAAATCACATTTCTAATTCCCCCCTTTCTAGGTATTTTCCGTCTTCTCCGTAGTCATTTTCTATGGCGTCTTTCTCCCTTTTTCTCTCCGCCCATCACTTGATCCTTTCTGATCCTTTCGGAAGCTTCGGCTTCATCAGATGGATCCCTTATCCCCTTTTATTTCTCTTTTTAGATCATCTCCATTTCCACTTCCATTTCTCTCTCAGTCCCTCCCCCCAAATCAGCAACAACATCCCAACGTTATGCTAAATATTTTCCACAGTAGTTTTTCAACCTATTTTCAATGAGAACTGTTATCAAAAAAATGAAAAACCTTCCAGTCGAATCGAACCCCAGAACTTTATAACTGACACACCGTTCTTGCGGATCCATTCCTTTCAAAATTGAACTGTTCCATGGAATCTGACAGGATCCTTGCAGCTGGCGGGCATCCTCCGCAAAGGAATCTTCAGTTTCGTCGCGTTCGAAATCACGGCCGCCGCTGTCGGATTCGCCGCGTTCCGCACAGTCCGTCGAAGTGAGGAGAAACGAAAGTATCTGTACGTCAACTGGCCGACACTCGCCGCTTCGTACTATTGGGTTGAGGATTCCATCTCGTTTGGACAGCTTACTGTATGTTTTGAGAGGTTTTCTGCGGGTTTGGAGTGTCGGAGAGGTGTGATTGAAGCTTAGGAGTGCAGATGGAGGTCAAAAGGTCCTTATCGAATAAATCAGCAACGGCTTGAACTGTGACAGAAAGAGAACGAAGCTTTGCAAGATACCCATGACGCTGCTCCAAAATTGGGTGTGCCACATTGATCGCGCTTAATCATAAATCTTGAAAAACTCGACCAAACAATCTGAAACATAGCAAACAGTTTCATGTTATCTATATCTGTGTGCGTACAAAGTTTCATAAAAATCGATCGATGCAAAGCCCGCTGTCTTAACAGTTTTGATACAATCTCGTTCGGACAGCTTTCTGTATGTTTTGAGATGTTTTTAAAGATTCGGGGGCTCTCAGAGCTTGTCTACAATCTTCAGATTGTACGGTCGATCAGTGAAAAAGGTCCTTTACACTATTCCAAGCAGTTTCGCGAAGTTAGAGTCTGTACTGACTAGCCGTTTTCCGTGACGCTGCTTCGAATGATCTTGTCGCCTTGAACGCACTGATCGCGATTGATCATAAGTCTTGACAGACTCGCTCAAACAATCTGAAACTTTGTCAGCAGCTTCATATGATATTTATCTAGATGCATGCAAAGTTTCATAAGAATTGCTCAAAGTAGCTCCGAAATACAAAGCTCGCTGTCTACCCTTACAGACTCTAAAGCTTGAAGCAGCGCATTGCAGCAAAACGAAAAAACAGCAGATCATTTTTCACTTCTGAAATCTAGCGAAACGCCTCAAAATAAGACCTCCTTTCTTCCAGGGTACCCGCCTCCGTCTCTCCGACCAACGCCGTTGGGCACAAATCGATCCCCAAACCGACAACATCGAAACCGACTAGACCATGGTGGCCAAGTCACAAATCCAAACCGCGATCCTCGGAGCGAGTCTAATGATGGCCATCACGTGCGGATACATTTACGAGTACTGGCAACGCAACAAACCCTCACCCGACATTCCCATTCAGTCGTGGGAGAAGTATGTGAAGATGCGCAAGGAGAGCGGAAAGGACTACTGATTGGAGGGAGTTTGAAGTTTTACATGTTACTTATTGTTAGATGAATAGTTTGATTGAAGTTATCAATAAACACTGGTAAAACCTTGTTCGGTTGTGGAAACATGTGATGTTTCAAAATGGTTCTTTGCCAATTCGATTTCTCTGTCCCTGATTCTCAATTTTTCTGTTTCCAAGCCATTCTATGTTCATTTAGATGTCACAAACAGGTCCGTTCATTCGAGTCACCACCGTCAGTGCTCCGCTCAAAGGATCCTTCCCATTGGACCATGAAGGCACATGCAAGCTCGAAATGCTCAAGTGAGTCCCCTCCCTTTTCTTTTCGAATCCCCAATCCAAAACTTCAGCTACATGGTATGTCTACACGAGAAAAAGCAGCAGAACAGCGAGTGTCGCCACGTCGCCAAAGACTACTTTGAGTGCCGAATGACGCACGGACTGATGGACAAGGAGGAGTGGCAGAAGCTTGGATATGGAGAAGCCAAGCAGATCTCGCAGTGACCGATTACTCTGATCCCCATCTCGTTTAGTTTTCATTTTCTCTACCTACCATCGCCGAGAGTTAGAGTTCCTTGGCCTCCAGGAATAAACAAGTTGTTCTCCTTTTTCTCGCTCTGCTTCGTGTTTCTTGATAAGCGGCGCGGCGACGAGGACGGCGGTGCCAGTCGGTGCCAGGGACAGCCCCGTTTGGAACCAGCTGCGTCTTGTTATCAAATGACTCCAGGAGCACGCAATTCGAATGATAAGGGCGGTGATGATAAAGAGAAAGCCGTGGGGTTCGATGAACGGAAACATGAAAATGACGGATGTGCATGGATTTGGTGATGGATTTGAGATCGAAGCCAAGCACATCTAATATTGTCAAACCGCCTGAGGGTTCAGTCGTGGCCGCGGACTAGGAGTGTTGGATTCTAGGCCACGAAAAACAAAAGTTTCAGTTGGTCACCATTTTTGCCTGTTTTTCGCTCATTCTTCACCATTTTTCTTAAACTTTTTTGTGAAAACATTTAGAGAATTGTCTTTCCAAAACGTTTCTACAAAAAAGTTTAAGAAAAAAGATTTAAAATGAGCAAAATGGAGGCTAAAACGGTGAACGACTGAAACTTTTGTTTTTCGTGGCCTAGAATCCGACACTCCTAGTCCGCGGCCACGACTGAAACATCTTGCGAATTGACAATAGCGTTTTAGGTTTCAGATCAAGTAAAAAACCTCGAAAGTGGCCTGATGTTCCAATCGTTCCCAATCGATGAACTTTCTCCCCCGATTTTCATGAAATTGTGAAAACTTGCAAATTTCCAAATTTCACCGATAAGAAACGTTCCAAGTTACCGTAAACACGTTTACAATGTTTGTTGCCACAATTTCGTCAGATTTTTCCACAATTTTCAGGCCAAAATCAATCAAAAAACTTTATAAATCAACTGGGAAATGTGTCTTTCGGAAGGGCGGTTCAAAGTGGGTTTTCGAGGAGGTTACCGGTAGTGTATTTCTGGGGATTGAGAGGATTGGGATTCGAGTTATTAGATACTGAAACAAGGAATAGGACGTGATCTACACGAGCTGATTGGGAATCGATAACTAAAGAAGAATAAGAGGACTCGTTTGGTAGGATTTTGATTGGCACAATTTGGGGGCAATTTTAGCAGAATTGGGAGGGAATTTGGAGAGCAAGTTTTGAAATAGAGGTACATACAATTGAGACAGAGTTGTTTTCAAGTCGGCAGTCGGTGCAAGGCGCAGTGGCGCTCGCCGGGTTTTGCCTTTATTTCGCCTGTTTTCAACCGTTTTTCTCAATCTTTTTTTGTGAAAACAATAAAGCAGACTTTTTTCTCATTGTTTCACAAAAAATTTCTCGAAAAATGGTTGAAATTGAACGAAACACCGGCGAAAACCGGTGACTCGACCGCGCCCTGCAACGACTGACGATTCGATGAAGTGGATTCGATGGATTCAAAAGTTCTTGTATTCCAAAGTGTTGTTGTTATTGTTATTTGCGGCATTTGGATCCGTGGAAATCTGATGAACGTTGGGATTCGATGTTGGAGTTGGCGTTGGAAGAGATGGGAGAGATGGTAGAGAGTCAGTAGGTGTTGGAGATGTTGGAGACATTGTCTGTGGCAGAATCGGATAATAGGTGTACAAATGATTGTACTCGTAGTACTGCAGTTTCGCTCGAGTCTCGGCTAACTCGACTTGGAGAGTTTTTACCTGAAAATGATCATTGAAAAACGTTGGATTTCTAATGTTTTGGACCGATTTTCTTGACTTTCTTGATTGAAAACGGTAGAAATAGGGTTGCGGAATCGAATCCATTAGGAAACCCCCGAGAAAACTGGTTTGGAACCACCAAAAACAGCGAAAACCCCAATTCCGTTGCAAGACACATATTGCCGCATTTCCGTTTCTAGTACCTGACTACGAAGCATGACATTATCCGTCTCCAACTTTGTCTGATTATGAACTCTCCTTGCCCTGCAATTCAACGCATATCCCCGATTCTTCAGGGTCCTTCGCTTCTGCTTCCACTCCATCACTACACTTCTGTCTTGACCCTAAAGTGAAATCGTTGAGCCCCCAAACTCTCTTCTCTTCTGACTCACCATAAGTTTTTGATTGAGCTGTCTAACAGATATTTGAGCAAGTTCCTCATCGGACAGGTCATGGAATCGTGATTGCGGAGAGCCCGAGCTCACCGAAGAAACGGGACTCAGTTGACTGCTCATAGTGGAGTCGCTTGGGACAAGGCGAGCGGTTGAACACCGCGACTGCGGAGCAACTGAAACACGGGATTGGAACTCTTTCGAGGTTCTAGTAAGTGGGCGGAGCTTGTGTACTCCACTGATAAGAGGGGTGGTGCAGGCAGAACCAAAAGTAAACAGAGGAGGCGAGGGAACGCAGAGGAAGCAGGGGATTCTTTGGAAATGGTGAGCAGGCAGGCAGAACCAAAAGAAGGGTGGTTGGAAAGCAGAATCAAAATCAAAATCAGCATCAAAACCAAGGAAAACAAAGGAAGAAAGTAAGAAAGAAAACAACTTTGAACCGACAGAGAGAGAGGATAGAGAAGAACGAGTCTCTGGTCTGGAAATGAAATGGTTAGAGTTCTAGATAGATCTACTTTACAAGACTGTTTTGGGGGCTTTTGAACCTTAAAAAGAGACCTATTCAATGAGAAAGAACATGGTTAGAAGCCCCTCAAGTTCAACAAGCCACCAAAACAGGTCCTTTACAAAAAAGATTCAGTCAAAACTTCAAAGTTACCTGCTCAAAGTTGTCCTCCTGAGGCGGTGCCGTCGGGAGCGGTGCAATCGGAAGCATTGGCACCAATGGAACCACTGCCTTTCCAGCGACAGTTGACAGGACAGTACGCATGCTGTTCTCGATGGAATCCGCAAGAAGAGCACCTACCTCATCTTCTGCTTCTTCCAGGAGTAAGTTGGCTGCAGAGGAGTTGATTTTCTCGTCCTGAAATTGCCTTTGGTTATCATATTCATTTTTGAAGCTAATTTTCTCTATGAAGACTTGTTTTTCAAAAAATTGTTATTGTATAAAAGTTGTAGCTGAAACCTTTGGCTACAATTTCTTAGTTAACAAAAACTTATGAAAACGGATGGTTGACCGAGTAGAAACAGTTTTCTTCGAGGTGTCTGGGTCTGCCACAGGTTTTTGGAATTGTTGCTCCATTTTTGAAGCTAACTTTCTTTATGAAGACGTGGTTTTCAAGAAATTGTAATTCAACAAAAATTGTAGTTGAAACCTTTGGCTACAATTTCTTAGTTGACGCAAATTCATGAAAACGCATGGTCGACTCAGTAGAAACGGTTTTCTTCGAGGTGCTATATTGAGCATTTGTGCGCTATTGGTGCGGGCTTGGGGAAACTGTCTTTTTCTTTTAGAAAACCTAATTTTGAAGAAATTGTTACTGTACAAAAGTTGTAGCTGAAACATTTGGCTACAATTTCTTAGTTGACGCAAATTTATGAAAACGCATGGTTGACCGAGTAGAAACGGTTTTCTTCAAGGTGCCTTGGTCTGCCACAGGTTTTCGGAATTGTTGCTTCATTTTTGAAGCTAATTTTCTCTATGAAGACTTGGTTTTCAAACAAATATTATTGCATAAAAGTTGTAGCTGAGACCTTTGGCTACAATTTCTTAGTTGACAAAAAGTTCTGAAAACGCATGGTTGACCGAGTAGAAACGGTTTTTTTCAAGGTGTCAGACAGATTACGGTACTGTTATTGTGTAGTGTTCGCAAACCGTAGAGAATCAAATTTAAAACTTCCAAAAATGTTCAAAAAGTTTTAGAAATGCTTAGCTTTAATTTCAAACCAAAATCTAAGCTCCTATCAACAATATACACAAACCTGATATCTTCTACAAGCATCCACCAACTGCTGCACATCATCATCGAGTCCTTGCTTCTTCCGCCCAACGATTGAGAAACTTCGAGCGAATTTACTTGCTGCTAATGTGAATCATATCATCTAATACATAAAACTCGATCCCCTTACATTCAGTCTGCGTGGAAGCGTCCGTCGAGTGAGTGCTACCCCGAGACACCGGAACATGTACAGACGCTGTCCTAGTGACTCCACCACCCATGCTGGAAGATTTGCTGGAAATAAAAGGACCCTGGATTTCACTACTCTACTATTCTTCTTACCTAGCAGACCCACTCTGCACTGAAGTTCTCGCTGTTGTTTTTGATCCCAGATGCTGTTGTTTACTGGTGCTGTCGTAGGCTGCTTGCGAATTTCCAAAATGACACCTAATGAGTTTTGTGGTGGTGTAAGAAGCTCGGATGTTCTTCTCCGGATGCATTACAATGATGTAGAGCTTTGGGAAGAACAGTAATGCAAGTGCAACTGATGCAGAGAGAGAGTAGGAGAAGCTCATGACAAGGGCCTTGTGTGTTGTTCCCATGTGCAAAACCAGGAAGGCTATCCAGACAACGACTGTGCAATACATTGTGAATCCAATGAACTTTGCCTCGTTGAAGTTCTCGGGGAGATTTCTGGTCTTGAAGGCGTACAATGTGCAGAGAGAGATTAGGAAGAAGTCCCAGAAGAATGGAACTAGGAAGGACTTTGTTTCGGTGTCACATTCCAGAATCAGTTTTCGAGGGAGGGCATACTTGGCATAGGTGGCATCTGGCCAGTCACGCATTAGACCAACGCCGACTATGACGCATTGAACAGCTACTAGAATCCATGTTATTACAACCTGAAAACGATGAGAGTTATTGGTTGTGGTCTTGGTGGCCGTGGCCGAGAAATGCGCGCGGCCGCGCGAAACGGTAGTTGTGTAACTTTTCCGTTTTTGGCTTGAAATTCGTCGTTTTCGACCATTTCTCAAGCTGTTTTCTAATGAAACATAGAAAATACTGTTTTCTTCGTGTTTTTCACAAAAAAGAGCAAGAAAAATGATGTAAAATAAGTAAATTGAAGGCAAAAACGAGCACGCAATGTTTCGCTCTGATTACCCACCTGAGAAAACGTTGTGAGAAACCTTGGTTTCTTCGTCAAAATCCTCTTCTTACTTCCAGCCAGTATCCTCGCTATCCTATTTGTCTTGGTAAGAAGTGCAGAGTAGACAACAGCAAAAGCAATCGGAGGGATGACCCTTGTTATGAAACATGAAGATGGAGATGGTGTAGCCAGAAGGGCAAACGATACGGCGTAACAGGCGACGAGTCCGGAGAGAATGATGTAACTGAGCTCTCTAGTTGTACTTTTGACGACTGGAGTTGAGTTGTGGCGGAGGAAGACTGCTAGGGTTGCCAGGCTAGTGATTATTCCAGTAACAGCTAGGACAAGGGCAAGAATATGACCGAAAGATGTCCAGGAGACCACTTCAGGGATGATGTATTCACAGCCTGTTCGGTTAGCATTGGGCCAGGATCCAAGAGAGCAGTTCATGCATTGATTGGTGGTTTTGTTGACGTACTGGATGTCGAGACAGGATTCACAGATCCAACAGCAAGCCATGGTTTCTCGTTGCTGAAAGGTCATGTTGTTTTATACTGCTTGTCCGTCAATCGGTCGGTACTCTCGAGTCCGCTGCCGCGGCGGCGTGCGCCCTCGGCCACACAAAACAAAAATTTAGTGGTTCGCAGTTTTAGTCTTTATTTCGCTCATTTTTGATCATTTTTCTTAAACTTTTTTTGTAAAAACATTTAGACAATTTTGTTTTTAATGTTTTTCACAAAAAAATTCAATAAAAATAGTCGAAAATGACCAAAATTAAGGCAAAAACTGTGAACGCGGTCGCACAAAATTTCGGTGGTCCACCGTTTCGGGCTTTATTTTGCTCATTTTCAATAGTTTCTTTTAAATTTGTTTGTATAAAACATTAGAACACACATTTGTCTTGATGTTTTTACAGAAAAGTTTAAGAAAAATAGTCAAAAATGAGCAAAATAAGGTGAAAACGGGCGAAGGCGCAGGCCGCCGCGGCACTGACTCGAGGGCACCGATTGACGGACAGACAATACAAAAAACTTACCCGTTGCCCAAGACCACACGGCCTACTGCAAACACTCTCTGGAAGCAGTTCTGTCTTATCGAAAAACATCGACCTTGCCGTCATATCCAACTCTTCCACCCCGTAATCATTGATAGACTTGAAAGATCCCACTTCATTATACGGATTGTCTAGATCCTTTGTTCCAATGTAGTTTAAAATGTCATACCAAGCCGGCGGATCTCCATTTCTATCGAAATACACTGGCTGTTTGAATTGATCACTGTAGGTCACATTCAGGAGGTATTCATAGAGAAGTGTGCCGTTCCGGGATAACATTTCAGTGCAGAGCGTGGAGTTGTCCCTACACCGATCATGATACATTGCCTTCAATCCTAATGCCACGACTCTGATTGAGTTGATAACTTGGGATAGCTTTGGATCTTCCTTGTACTGCTCATCTAGATTCTCATCTCCAGTGCAGATCCTGATGTTTTCATTGTTCTTGTCTTCTTTGGATACAGCGAATTGGCAGCTGAAATGAGAAGGTTTTATGGATTGTATCAACAAAACTCACTTGAACTTTTGCTGCCAGAACTCTCTAAACCATGGATTCATCGTGTTGTTCTCTGGATGAAGTGCAGTGTAATACTGCCGGAACCCCGGTATCTTTGGAGCATGAATCCGAATCGAAAACGACCCTTCTGCCTCTTCCTCCAACCCCTCCACCACATCATTTCGATCCGCCCATCCATCTGATCCGATCCATTGAAACCTCTTCATTGCCATTTTCCCTTCTGACAGATGTTTCTGCGCCTTGAAAAACTGTCTCATAGAGGCTCCTTCACAGAAACAGACGACAACTTGTGGTCGAGAATTCTGGCTGTCTAGTCTGGAGAGAACTTGTCGGTATTCTTGGTCACTGGCTAGGGTTTTGATCTTCTCGGAATAGGCAATACAGACGGAAGAGGAGCGATGGGCGATGAGTCTTTCAAGACTTTCGAATCCTTTTTCTCCATAGTTTCCTGCAAAAATGTACTCTTCATTTCTAGGAATGATCAATTTCCCAACGGCTCCAATTTTCCACGTGGCCCCCTTCTCCGGAAATAAGGAGGGACCCCCCCCCCTTCACGGAGTAGACGTTATCATTAACTCCAGCCCTGACCTACCCTACTCCCAATAGATAAAGATCTGACCCCTTGCCGGGGGTATATAAGGGGGGAGGGGAACGGGGGTTCAATCAGTTCTTCCATGGGACACTCGCCTCCTCCCCACTGCTCAAGGACCCTTGGATGCTCGACGGACGACTTTCCTGGCACCCGCTACTGCTCCTGGCTCCCATCGTCTTGGCACACCCTGGCACCGCGACTCGATGGCACCCCCTCCTGCTCCTGGATCCCGCTCACCGGCACCGACTCCATGGCATCAACTGGCACCCACGACGTCTGGCACCCGCACCTGGCACCTGCTCCGCTCCTGCTTCTGGCTCCCACTGTCTTGGATCCCGCTCTCTGGCACCGACTCCCTGGCTCACAATTGGCACCACACGACGTTTGGAACCCGCTCCCGCTCCTGCTCCTGGATCCGACCGTCTTGGCACCCGCACTTGGCACCTGATCCTGGATCTCGCTCCCTGGCACCGACTCCCTGGCACACACCTGGCACCCGCACTTGGCACCCGCTCCTGGATCCCACCGTCTTGGATCCCGCTCTCTGGCACCCGCTCCTGGATCGCGCTCTCTGGCACCGACTCCCGGCACCCGCTCCCGCTCTCTGGCATCGACTACCTGGCACACACCGGGAATCCACGACGTCTGGCACCCGCTCCCGCTCCCGCTCCTGGATCCCACCGTCTTGGATCCCGCTCCCTGACACCGCGACTCTATGGCACCATACCAGGTTCCCACGACGTCTGGCACCCGCTCCCGCTCCTGCTCCTGACTCCCACCGTCTTGGCATCAGCTCCTGGCTCCCACGACGTCTGACACCCGCTCCCCCGCACCTGCTCCCGCTCCTGGCACTGACTCCTTGGCACCCACCTGGCATCCACGACGTCTTGCACCCGCTCCCGTTTCTGCTCCTGGATTCCGCTCTCTGGCACCGACTACCTGGCACCGACTCCCTGGCACCCACCTGGCACCCACGACGTCTGGCACCCGCTCCCGCTCCTGCTTCTGACTCCCACCGTCTTGGCACCCGCACCTGGCACCCGCACTTGGCGCCCGTTCCTGGATCCCGCTTCCTGGCACCGCCTGGCATTCGTGACGTCTGGAACCCGCTCCCGCGCCTGCTCCTGAATCCCGCTCTGGCACCGCGACTTCATGGCATCTACCTGGCACCTGCTCCTGGCTCACACCGTCTTGGATCCCGCTCTCTGGATCGCGCCCCCTGGTACCCACGACGTCTGGCACCCGCTCCCGGTCCCCGCTCCTGCTTCTGGCTCCCACCTTCTTGGCACCAGCTCCTGAATCTCGCTCCCTGACACCGACCCCTTGGCTCCCACCTGGCTCTCACGACGTCTGGCACCCGCACCTGGCTCCTGCTCCCGGCTCCCACCGTCTTGGCACCCGCTCCTGACACCCGAACTTGGTACTCGCTCCTGGATCCCTCCGCACCCATATTTGAACTTTGCGGGGCCGTTGGTGTTCCAGTCCTGCTCCGCAAAGTTCAAAATTAGTTCAAAATCAGTCTAGAGGTGTTCTGAGTTTCCTCCAGGAAAGACTGTGACTCGTATCTTTTTAGGTTCCAAATCTTTTTTTTCTATTTGTTCCTATTTTAGAAAAAAAATAGGAAAACAGGTCCAAAAATGAGAAAACATTCAACTGACTGTGTGTTAGTTTGTGTTAGCTACTTTGTCAATGTCTTTGTAAAGTTTCAAATCATGTGACAAGTTCAAAAACCCCTCCAATCTGTCACAGTTCAAAGCTTTCCGAGAAAAGCTTCAAATTCCCCAGAGCATCCCTCCAACTAACCCATCCAGTTCATCTTTGAACCGCCGTTTGAATCCCTCTTCAACTTTCCCTCCGCCACCCTTCCCGCTCGCGATATCAACGTCTACTTCAGATACAACAATTTAATTATTTTTTGCAAAAATCCCCGCTTTCTCCGCCACCCTCACGACTTTAGCTCGCCTCCCTTGGCTCATCAGATGGCAAAAACGAGATAGACACAAATTCGATTCCACTTGAAGCACCCGCAGGGCATGAGAGTGAGGGTGAAGCGCGCGCTCTGATTCATTTTAGCCACGGGAAAGAGTCAGAAGGCACAAAAAGGGTATGGAACTGACCAGCTGAGTAGAGCACGGCTACGTAGGTCCAGTTGTAGTGGTGGAGCAAGCGGTTGATGGCTTGAGCTTGGAAGACGTCGGATGGAACGACTCGAAGGAAGTAACCGAATTGCTCCTTGTCAGAGAGATCGGGTGTGGTGGCTGAGTAACCTACTTGTGGGATGCGAAACACCTGAATTGGAGTGATTGGAGCCTTCTAATACCCTTGATCTCACTTGTAACAAATTCTGCACCGCAATCGTCGATGAACTCTTTCCCGGTCCGATTACCGCCACCACCGGCACACTCTTCTTGTTGCAACCTGGTGTTTGACAACAAGAACATTGAGCGACGCCTTCTCGTAGAAATGCTATTGTTTGTTCCATTGCTATTCGTTCAGTCCAACAAGAGTCTCTGGAAATTGGAGAGTTAGATCCTGTGTTCGTTGTGGCCGTGGCCGAGGAATGCGCGCGGCCACACAAAACCGGAAAAATTACTCGCTAGTTTTATTCTGCTCAATTTTTATTAATTTTTATAGTTTTTTGTGTGAAAACATAGAAAATAGTCTGTTTTATTGTTTTTCCTCAAAAAACCTTGTGAAAAATGGTTGAAAATAAGCAAAATGAAGGCAACAACTAGTGGCATTTTCTATGGCCGCGCGCATTCCTCTGCAAGGGGCACCGATGATTTTCACCCGTTTTCCGCTCAATTTCAACCGTTTTTTCAACTTTTTTTGTGGGAACGAAGAGAAAACAGTTTGTTTCATTGTTTCTATTCAAAACTTTTTGGAAAATTGTTGAAAATGAGCAAAACTAGGGCAAAAAGTAGCGACGTCTTTTGTAACCGAGCGCTTTCCATTGCCGATGGTTTTCTTCTTTTTTTCGCTCGATTTTCTCGAATTTTGTTCACAAAACACTAGATTAACTCTTTTTCTCAAAGTTTTCATTCAAAAGCACCCGAAAAACACTTGTATCTTACCGTATAGATAAGCCAAGCTTAAACGGCAATTCCTCATTGAGCTGTTTGACGGTGAGCATCGCAATCTCTGATCTCTGTATCCCATACTGTTCCCAAATCTCTCCACAGCTCTCCGAACCAGCAATCTGTCGATGTATTGGAAAGAGAGCGCCGATCTGGATCTCGCCATGAATCTCGGCGACAAGCATGCGTGCCGACTGCTGGACGGTCGTCTTTGCGACGACGTCGACGACGCGAAGCATGAGAAGTGTGACATGACTGTAGAGCATCTTCTGCGGCCGGTGCTGCTCTCTACTCCTCCTCTACGGCCTCGCCTTCATTTCCCTGCTCTGAAACTTTTCTTTTTAAGTTTTGAGGAATCTAAGGGAGTGGAACACAAGGAAGGAAGGAAGAGATGAGGAAAGAAGAGATCCTTTTTCTTCTTCTCAACTCAAGAAGTTTTTCCCCTTCTCTATTCAGAGGGGGGAAGGGTAAACAAGGAGAAGAGCACAGCGATATGAGATTTCAGGAGCTAGGTTATGTAATAATAATAGTAATATTATATGGCTCGGTTATAGGGATATAGAGAAAACACATTTGGATGCACTTTTGGCAATCAAACTGAACCAGGAAACCAGGAACTCATATGGTAGAAAAGTACCCTTTCTTAAAACGTCTATAACTCAAAAATCAAGCGTTTTCATGAAAAGTTGTCAACTACAAAAATGTTCAGCATAAAATTCTACATAAGATACATCAACAAATGACAATTTTAAAACCATTCCCAACAAACAGTGCTCATTAGAAGTTGGGCCTTGCAAACTAACAGCTTACAACTTATGATCATACTTCAAAACTTAGCAAGACCTTCTTGGATCCACCTAATCGGCTTTGTGACGTCACAACCCTAAGCTACCGCTTCAGAATCTCAAATGACACATGTCACAAGGCAAACGAAGAAGCTAAGAACTCTGTGGGAAACCAGAAAACGAAAAGGAGCTCACTCAGTCAAAAACTTGTGTGGGGGCCTCGGAGTGTTCCCTTATCAGTCAAAAACGAAGAAAATGAGCATTTTCTTGTGTTGACCCCATATTCGCCTTGATAAGAAGAGCCAAGAGAGTGTACAAAAACGAGAGAAACCCCGAGCACAGGGCTCGAAAACAGGAGAGAAGGGGGGACCGCTGTTTTGCTCTCTGGTTTTTTCGCTTTCCCGAGGCCAGTTCTTCCATACATTTTCAATTATTAGTCAGCTTTTTCGCTTTTTTCGTCTTCTTTTTGGTCTCCTCAGTATCTCATGGTACCCAAAAAGTGAGGAAGAAGGAAACGAGATTTGAGACATGAAACGAAAAGAGAATGGTGAAAGAAGGTGGGGGCGGTCAGACAGAAGGGAAAGGGGAAGGAAAAACAAATATGGTCAATCAAAGAATGAGTCAGGAAGGAAGAAGGAGAAAGAGGAAGTGAAGAAGGGAATGAGCTAGGTCTGTAGGCTGTCTGAAGGTTTTAGAATCCAAGTTGAAAGTGAAAAGTTGGAAAAGTATCTGGGGTGATAAGAGGATTAGGTGGGATGGGGGTGGAGGGGAGGAAAATGGAAGATTGAAACTGTACGAAATTGCAGAGAAGCTCTTGACATTGAGAAAGCATTTTTTGAGCAGTATAAAGCAGAAAAAGGTTTCAAAAACGTTTCAGAACATCTCTATGAAAAATGAGCTTGAAAGGTGGGTTTGGCGTTGAGCTACGACCCTGGATCTTGGATAGTCCTGCTAATTGAGTAGTATAGATCAAGAAAACAATAGAAATTGATCCAGATGTATAGATTTTCTAATATTCCCTCTATCCCCTTCAATCTTGGTGATATACAGAGCGCTCTCTTTATTGTCAGCTACACCCTGCTCATTGTCTAGGGCCCCCCTCTAAAAGATGTATGATTATAGATTTTCTAATATTTCAACCTTCCTCATTACTCCTTGCACCTATTCTTATTGATTTTCTAATGCTTATGACTTAGAAAGTCGTTATTTGGAGCTCGTTCGGTGAGATAAGCGCAATCGAGGTAAGATGACAGATCTTGAAAACACAGCTATGTTCAAACCGGCATAACTTGGTTTAAAATAGTCCAGTTTAGCTATTTTTTTGATATGTTAGAGGATATACTTTTGAAAACAAGCTCCAAATTGTTTCAAAACAAAACTTATAAATTTGAGTAAGCTATGGAAGTTTTCCCGGGATGAGCGCGAACACGGCAAGTTAGTGAAGCTTGAAAACACAGCTAAGTTCAAACTGGCGTAACTCGGTTCAAAATAGTTCAATGTAGCTCAGTTTTCAAAATGTTAAAGGTTATACTTTTGAGAACAAGCTCCAATGTGTTTTGGAACAAAACTTCAAAATTTGAGTGAGTTATGGAACGTTTCTCGGGATGAGCGCGAACAAGATAAGTTAGGGTGATCATGAAAACACCGCTAATTTCCAACCGGCATAACTCTGTTTAAAATAGTCCAATTCAGTTCATTTTTTGATATGTTAAAGAAAATGTCTTTGAAAACAAGATACAAGTTGTTTCAAAACAAAACTTAAAAATTTGAGTGAGTTTTGAAACGTTTTCCGAGATGAGCGCAATCGAGGTAAGATAACAGATTTTGAAACACCGCTAACTTCAAACAAACAAAACTTAGTCCATAATAGTCCGTTTAAACTAATTTTTTGATATATGACAGCCAATATCTCAAACAATAGACTCCAGAAAGTTTTGAAACAAAACTTGAAAATTCGAATGAGCTATGAAACGTTTTCTGCCTAGTCACATCGACCCCAAAGACGAAGAAACATTGTGACCTCCTCCTCATTACAGTAAACCAAATCCCTTACTTTCAGAAGGCCAGACCAAAAATCAACAGAGCCTCGCCATCTCCCCCACAATCCGTGTCCTCAGGGTACTTCCGCCCCTGCAATTTCCAATTTTCCCGCACAAAAGGCGCTTTTGGAAGGGAAGGACGAATGAAGGGGAGGAGAAGCTCAAAAATTCAAATTAGGTTCTTTCTCCTCGTGGTTCCCCTCCTTATGGTGTCCTTTTTTCAGGGGACTTGGGGACTGGAGAAAGGGAAAGATTAGTAATGGAAGATGGGGATGGAGAGTCCGAGAAGTGTTGTTTAGTTGTAGAGAGAATTGAGGGAGAGGGAGGATGGGCGGGAGACCGGAAGTCGTGGCTCCAAAGTTCAAAGAAATGCGCACCGATATAGAAGAAGGGATGGAGGGTAATTGGGGGAAGAGGGATGGGTGACGTGGCAGGGGATTATGATCCTGGAAAGAGGGATCAATAGGTTCGGAAGATCGGAAGGAACACTAGCAACAAGGGCAGCAAGCAGAAAAACGCTTCTATTGGGTTAACCCTGCGTTTTCGTGAATTGGTGTAAACTAACAAAATGTAGCCCAAGGTTTTAGCTACAACTTTTGTTTACTAACTGTTGTTTCAAAATTAGATTTTCATAGAGAAAAAAGACCTCAAAACCTGAGTTACAGTTTTGGGAACATGTTGCAGACTAGAACACTTTGCAGAAAAACGTTTCTACTGGGGCAACCATGCGTTTTCGTAAATTTGTGTTAACTAACAAATTGTAGCCAGAGGTTTGAGCTACAACTTTTGTTTATTGCCCATTGTTTGACAATAAGTTTTTCATAGAGAAAAAGAGCTGCAAAAGTGAAGAAACGCAACTGTTCCGGAGTCTGTAGCAGACTTGGACACCTAATAGAAAAACGTTTGCACTGGGAGAACCATACGTTTTTGTGAGTTTGTGTCAACTAACGAATTGTAGCTCAAGGTTTAAGCCACAAGTTTTGTATATCAACTATTGTTTGAAAATTAGGTTTTCCTAGAGAAATAGAGCTTCAAAATTAGAGTAACGTAACAGTTGCAAAGTCTGTGGGAGCCAAAGACCCCTTGAAGAAAAACGCTTCTATTGGGTCAACCATGCGTTTTTGTAAGTTTGTGTCAATTAAAAAATTGTAGCCAAAGATTTCAGCTACATTTGCTTTTCATTGACTATTGTGTGAAAACTACGATTTCATAGAGAAATAGAGCTTCAAAAGTGGAGTACCGTGTCAGTTTCGGAGCCCCGCTCTGCAAACCGTCCCTGGAAAGTGTTCACTTTCTCAGAACTCTCAAAACTTCTAGTACCCCTTTCTAAACTTTGATCTACCCTCCCCTAACTTCAAACATATCGCAAAAGGTTCCCACACCTCGGGATCCATCCTAGATAACAGAGAAATAGAGCCGCAAACAGAGAAAACATCTCTTTTCTCTCGATCCTGCTCCATCTCGCCCGCATCTTAGTTTTTGTATGATTAGGTATGCGGCCATTGGAAATGAAGGTAATAATCAGTGTACATGTCATCTCACTCTTCTAGGCTTCACTTCATCCACAAACACATACATTCCTGATGAGGGGGCGGGGCTAAACGTGGCACCGAGATCTTTGAAGAATCAATGCTTCAAGGGATCAAGGAATTGGGGGGTCAAGAAGAGCTTAGAAACAAGAGAAACATGTCCATACACATCTTGTCCGTGTCTGGAAAAGAAGTGTCGTATAGAAAATGGGATAAAAAAGAGTTGAAGAAGGAGGAGGAGGAGAAGAAGAGGAGGAGCGGAGAGAGACATCCAAATCAGTCGTCGTCGCCTTGCGTATTTTGACGAACTTATGTTAACTCAACGCCTTCTTTTCCTCTTCTTCTTCTTCTTCTTCTTCTCGTCAGAATTCTCGCCGCCGCCGCCGCCGCCATCGTCGGCGGGCCGGCGCGGCGATTCTGAAGTGAATGTGAAGGAGAGAAACAGAAAACGAAGCGACCCGCCCCCACCCCTTTCCGACACCCTTTAGGCTCTTTCAGGATTCACAGGGACATTCTCTTTTCCGGAATGCATTTTCCGGATGTGTTTCACTATTACAGCTCAATAAACCCAGGTCTTATTTCATGGTACACCCAGATAAAGATGCTTGACTTTTGATCAGCTCTGTTTGTCGAAAAAAGGTTTTGAGCTAGAGTTTGTTATTGTATTTTGTGTAAAATTTTATGCTGATCATTTTTGTAGTTGACAACTTTTTATGGAATTGCTTGGTTTTTGAGATATCAACGTTTTAGTAGAGGGCACTTTTCTACCATGCCACCGCATGGCCTCCTAGCATTTTTCTACCTTTTTTGGTAAATTTTCGATGAGAATCTTGTTCAAACCTGAGTTTAAACATTTCTGCTGATCTCATCATTTTCAAAAACCTGCGAAAAACTGCAAAAAAAACGCGAAAAACGGAGAGAAGAGCCAAAGTGAGGGTGGACAAATGAAGAGCACTCTGGAACAGAGAGAGCATCCCGGGGTGATGTCACCAACGAAACACGTCAAGGTCTGTGGCATTGGGTGGGCAGGAAAAGGAAGAAAGCTAAAAGATGTTTGGGATACTCTAGGAAGGTTCAAAGGAGGTTCAAAGGTGTGTGTTGTTGGGATCTTCAGGTGAGAAAAGTGAAGGGAACACATGTTTTGAATAGTGTCATTTGATATTGAATTTGATGATATAAAGAGATCGGGATTGAAAAAAGAAATACTGAAAAGACATCTAGAAGTAGTGTTTAAACGGTTTTCATGCTCTTTTTCGTGAAGTTATTTGAAAATTGGGTCTCGCTGCGAAGTTGATTTTTGAGAGTTTTTTCAGCGGTTTTTTCGAAAAAATTAACAGTAAATAGGTTCCGAATCCTTTTTTTATCAGTTTATATCAGAAAAGTGCAAGAAAATCCATCCGGAACCCAAGAAAACAGCCAAAAACCAAAATCTCAGCGAAACCCTTACAGATCAAAAGTCGACTCTGCAACCGCGCTCCATTGCAAACTTTCAAACACCGAAATAGGTAGTTAAAATTCGAACTCAAATTATACGTCACAATGACTCCTCTCTCCTCCTCCGCCGTTTTTCCATCTCTCGAAGAGGTGCGAAAACGCGTCGATTCGATTCAATTTGCTCGGCCCTTCGTCTCCTCCCCTTTCTGCTCCCGAAAAGGACACGGACAATTATTATTGGTCCGGGACTCGGAGCAGGAATTCCGGAAGAGAGCACGAGGATAGGTACGAAGAAAAAGAACATGGGAATGGGGATTTTGGTGAGTGGGTCTCGCCACGAAAATGTGTTTTCGGGTGTTTGGACTGTTGAGCAGATTTTCTTGATTTTTCAAAGGGATTCTATAGGATTAAAGAGTTTCAAATATATTTTCACTGTTCACTAATCATTTTTCTTTCATGCAAACAAAAAAAACTCGAAAAACCTACTGCGGTCAGGCGAATGGTACTCGGCGGGTCTCGCCACGAAAGCGGTTTTTTGCTGTTTTCTCGTTTCTGGTATGATTTTCGTAAATTTTCTCCATGAAAAACAGATAGAGAGTAATATTTGGAACCTAGAAATAGCTAATTTGACCAAATTCAGTTAGATTTTCATTGCGAACTACCCGTTTTTGTAACTTTCCACCCAAAAACACAAAATCTGAAATTTTTAATGAAAAATGTAATAGTTCGAGTCAAATTAACAAATTCTAGGCTTAAAATCTTCTGCTCGATCCATTTTTATAAGAAAACATTCAAAAAAGTTTGTCCAGAAACGAGAAAACAGCAAAAATCCGTTTTCGCGGCGAGACCCACCGACAGTCCCCGTGCCGCCGCATGCGTTCCAAGTTTCGTGCTCACTAAACAGAACTGAAAACTAGAAAAAGGATTGTCGTGCGAGACCCAAAGTTATCCTTTTTCTCTCCGAAATGGGCCATTAGGTTCAGCCGTCGGGAGAGGAGACCCGAGCCAATTTGTCATCGCCACGCCAAGTTTGTCATACATATTTTGAAAGTTTCTCCAGCCAAGTTTTCCCCTTTTTACATCATTATTCTCGAGAAAAAAGAAGGAAACGTTTCCTTCCTTTCTTTCGGAGCAAGCCGTACGCACAAAAAAGGTGACAAAGAGGAGAATGTCGAGTTGCGCAAGAGCCGAGACGACGCAGCACTTGATTTGATTCTCGCTGTCGCATCCACTCAAATCTCACGTCGTCGTCGGCTGCTGTTGACTTTCGGATTCGATTAGCGCTTTCTTATAACGCTGAAACAGTATCATTTTATTTACATGATTCAAGCGGCAAAATGACTCGTGATGAAGGATGCAATTTTTGGGTTCCCAAGTTGGTTTTTGGGCAAGAGAGAACGGTAAAAGAGACATGAATAAATAAATTACTATTTGAATAAATATTTAGGATTTATTAGTTTCCTCCGAGACGAGCTCCAGCGCCTCCTGGCCATTGGTGTCCTCCGCGTGGCGCTTGTCTTGGTCGAATTTCTCCGTTCTGTCCGTGAATGCCGCCGTCCTCGTTTGGAATGATGCGATGAAGGAATTCGGGAGTTGAGATCAGATCGATTCCGTACTCGTCTGGGTACTTGAGAGCCACGAAGAAGTAGGCGTGTCCGACGAAGATTCCGACCAGTTCGTTGGTTCCACCGCCACGGAGCACCGCGTTGAAGCCCCAGAGCACCCATGGAAGGTAGCGGGCCGGGAATCGCATGCCGAACCAGAACGAGACGATCGTGTCCTTGTTGACTTGGCACCAAACGTAGAGCACGGAGATTACCATCGGTTCGAGAAGGAAGTAGATGTCGAGTGCCATGCACAGACCCTGGAAATGTTTCGATGAATGCGACACTTCAAAAACAGCAACGCCAGAACATTTTTTCAGCGGGGGAAGCTCAATTTCTCGGAAAACTTCAAAAAACTCACTGCACAGAAGAACCAGTTGAAGATGAGCATGAAAAGGTAGTCAGCAGATCGTCCTCTATACGTTTCACCCTCTAGGGCCTTGGAATAGTTGTACAGGAAGTAGCACATCATCAGCCAGTGGAATCCAGTCTGTGGTGTTACTGGATAGTAGATCAGCGCCGTCAGAGGCCTCCAGAACTGAAATTTATAGTTTAGTTATCCTAATAGAGGGAAAAGACTCACCTGGAACTTGTGCACAACAAGATCCCAATTCAGGAACATCCATTGCACGTTGAGTAGGCCGAATCGACCGAGAAGAGGGATGATTGTGGAGGCGAGGAACCAGTACCGTGTTACCACGGGGATCCCCATCACGAAACTCTCTATATCCATCTGAAATATCGAGAATAGAAGAAATTGAATAGAATATCACGAAGAGAGCAAAACAAAAAGAGGAGGATGTTATTTTGCTGACGTTGCCATAGCAAGAGAGCGCGGGGAAGGCGGGGATGTATCTACGCCACGTGTATTAACTTTCCTATCGATTTTTGGCTTCACAGAGTGTGACGAAACATGCGGAAACCTCCGCTTGCCTATAAACATTGATAAACAACGCTTTTCTCGAGTTTTCCGAACAATCTTATCAATAAAAGTGTATGATAACCTTGTGACTTCATTTACATCGCTTTTAGCAGGTGAAACATGCCTTTTTATTTTACCGCAAATGCTTTTTCGAGAAGGGGAGCTTAAATTTAACAAATTGAGAAAGAAAAATTACTGAAAAGGATGGAGAATCAAATGAAAAATGACTCAAAAGCCGCTGCGCCGACTGATTGTCCACGCATGCGGCTCTCGTTCCATTAAGCCGGCCCCCGGATTTCTAGTCCCCAGTTTCTAGGCCAGCCCCGCCCATCAGTGTAAAAACACGGCCCCGCTATTCAAACTTAATTTTTTCTAAGAAATCTTGTTAAAACTGAAAGAAATTGTTTGAAATCTTTGATACATCAAAAATTGTATATGTTTTTTGAAATGTTCTGTAAATAAATACGCTCTTGACAACTTAAAACCTTATTCAAACTAGTGGCCTAGTGTCATATGGCCGAGAATCCGGCGGCTTCTAGCCAATCCACATCGCTCGCCCCGCCCCTTGGAACTTGTTGATTGGTGGCCGAAGTTTCCCAGAAGTTTCATCAGCGCCACGCAGCAATCACTCTCTCCGGGAAATCGTGGCGAGACCCGCGGACGCTTAGTGAACGTGTCGTAATTCGACACGAATTGATCGATGCGGCGCCGATTCCGAAGGGAAAACACGTTTTCTCCACCTGTTCCACTGCTTCTCACTTCTAAGAATCGTTTTCTTCTTCTTCCTTTTTCTTTTCGCGCACTGAATCCGTCTTCTCGTTTTTCCAAAAATCAATACCCCGAATTTCAGAGAATGGCTGATAACATCGACGTTGCGGCTGTGGCGGCTCCAGTTCAGACGGAAGAAGACGTGGAATTGACGATTCGACAGGCGTATCAGGCCGAGAATGACTTTGTCTTCTCGTGCCCACTGAACTGGACCATCAAACAAGTCAAGGAGCACATCAAGAACTGCATAGACAAGCGCCCGGTGAGTTTTTTATTCAATTTTCGTAATGCCAACACAAAAAAATTTAAAAAATACAATTATCACCGGAATTTCTGTATTTGCAGGCCGTCTCCACCCAACGTCTCATCTTCTCCGGCGCTTCACTCAAAGACGAACAAATTCTCTCGAATATCTTGAAAGAGAGGTAAATTTTACTCTACTAGTTTTAAAAAATCAATTCCTCTTCTCTTTTCAGAAGCCACGTGGCTGGAGAGCAAATCTTCTTCCATTTGGTGATTGCTCAACCATATCAAGCCACACCGGCGCCAGCAGAAGTTCGTAGAAGGAATGTGAATGCTGCGGGAAGCAGTGGACAAAAGTGAGTTGGTTCAAAGGAATTCCAAACTGAATCTGAATGTTTCAGCGCAACTACTGGCCCGGCTCCCCAAGTCATTGGCGCAGAAGCCTATCAGCAGAACCACGCGGCTTGGCAACAGTACTGGTCGGCGTACCATCAACTCCCAGCAGAAGCACAACTCGAAGAGCACCAGAGACTGATGACACATTACTATTCATATGCAGTGTCAGCGCAAGCAGCTCAGCCGGTTCAAATGGGAAATGCACATAACTATCAGATGAACGCGGCGATCTGGAGAGCTCGAGTCCACGGACAGGCACCGGCGGCTGCAAATGGAAATCAAGCGAATCAGAATGGAAACGGCAATAATCAGGGAAGAGTCGACATTCTGGAAGTGGGATATCGCATCTTCAAGCTGGTTCTTCTCTTCTCCGCAATCCTTCTGTACTCTTCGTTCGAAAGATTCGCCATCGTTCTGTGTGCGGCACTCTTCATCTACTTCATCCAGCTTCGCCGAAACCATGCTCGTAACAGGGCACAAGCTCCAGTGGCTGCTCCTGCTGCCAATGTTCCAGCTGAGCCACATGTAAATAACAACAATAATGGAGAGAACGACGGGGAGAATGCGGTAAGGATTTTCTGATTAGTTTTTTTCTAAATGTTACCTCGTTTAGGCGCCACCAGTCAACGGAGAAGCTCCAGTTGCTCCCGACGCCGCGGCACCTCCAGCAGCCGATCAACCCAGTGGAATGCAAGTGTTCATTGCCACATGCTACTCATTCGTCACCTCATTCTTCGCATCTCTCGTCCCCGACCATCCAATGCCGATGGACCTTAATTAAACCCAGATTTTATACGCCTGAAGTTTGAAACTGTATTTTCCCTCGGTACCCTTTGTTCCCTTTCCCGATGCCTGTACAACCCACCCACCCAACGCACTCAGCTTCTTCTTCTTTTTCTTCTACTAGTTTCGTTCGCACCGTCTAGACACTTTTTGTGTATACCTATGTATCTTTATATCGCTGTTCTCCATCGCGGGTTCCCTCCCCCCCCTCAATCCCTTCCCTTCCGAATAAACTTTATTACGATTCGATTCGTTCAGAACGTCCATTATGCACGACAGACTGGTCTCCCGGTCTGTTTGTATCCTTTCCTTTTTTCACCACTGTCCATTTCTGACCATTTCTAGTTTTTCGTCTCCTCTTTTTTGTTCGGACACTAGTTTTCTTTATTGATTTGTTCTTCTTATTAGAGTCTCATCTTTCATGTATTCAGATGGATCCCAAGGTGTCAGGCGTAATACGATAATTACAGGTGTAAGAATGACAGATCTGAGGATCGAGAAGGTCCTTCAGATTCCCAAAGGTCAAATCTCCCTTCAAATCCAAGTAAAAACCTTCCAAAACTTCTGAAAAACATGGAAAACAAAAAAATTTAGTCTCCACATTATGGGTTCTGCGCAGTGTGGTCCCTTCATGAGGGGACTCCGCCTACTTTGACTAAGATTTGATATAACTCGAGAAGTAGAAGATATATGGAAAAGGTGTTAACTACAAAGCTATAAAGCTTTTTCTGCTAAATATTTTCTTAGTTGACAACTTGTTGATCCCAAGCTTCCTTCATGAGATGTAGTCAAAAGAGTGGAATTCTTACGTGTCTTAACTGCAAGTTGCCGTGGAAAACCGTTCAGAAACCATTGGAGATATTTGAAAATTGTCAACTACAAGTTTATAGAGCTTTTTATGCTGAATATTTTGTTAGTTCACAACTTTTTGATCAAACGCTTGCTTCCTAAGATATACTCAAAAGAGTGGAAGGTCTACGCACTCTGACTGCAAGTCGCTGTGGTGCTGTGAAAACTGTTTGAAACTTGAGAACCATGAGAGATATTCAAAATTAATTACTAAGTTATAGAACATGTTTTGTTTGTTATTTTTGTAGTTGACAACTTTTTGATCCAAAGCTTGCAAACGTCCGAAAGATCCAAAGTCTTCAGTGTCTTTTCACATCAACCCCCTTGAAAAAGTTGCTTGTAACTCAGGAACCATAAAAGCTAGTAAAAAGTTGTCAACTACAAAATCATAGATAATTTTAAGCTAAATACTTTTGTAGTTGACAACTTTTTCATACAACAAAAACCAACATAGCTAGCGCGCCTCAAAAGTTCCCATTCCGTATAGGATTCATCGAATCAACATTAGTACAGTAATGATGACCATAAAAAGAAAAAAGGTGCGGCAATGGCAGTCCAGTTGTCCTTACCTTCTTTCTATCAATCTATCAATTCAATCCAATCACTGATAACTTTCCATTCATTCGAATTCTCTGAGATATCCCTTGTACAAGTTGAGACTCCTCCCCCAATCCATCAAATTGGCACCTGAGTGAGTGAGGTGAGGGAGGTCTCTTCCTTTTTCTCGGGAGAGTTGTTTTGTGTTCCGAATGACCTAGTTGCCAGTGGATTCTCTTGTCGCGTCGTAGGAGGAGAGGGAGAAGATGAGGGAATCGAAAGAGGTCCCGGGCGAATGGCGCCAAGGTCAGTTCGATGCGTTCATCGCACTGTCTTTGTCTCTGCGTTTCCATGGGGTTAGATTTCATTCTTGCTTATAATTTTTTGGGTTTTTCTACAGTTGTGTGTGTTACTGGGCTTTAAATTAGGCTTAGGCTAAGGCTTCTAAGATTCTAGGCTTTCAATCTTACTATCTTCAAGTTCCCTGTACCAATTTGTTCCTAGGGGGGCTCCGCCTACTTGGGCTAAGATTTGATATAACTCGAGAATTAGAAGAGATATGGAAAAGTTGTCAACTACAAAGTTATAGAGCTTTTTATGCTGAATGTTTTGTTAGTTGACAACTTTTTGATCCAACGCTTGCTTCCCTAGATATATGCAAAAAAGTGGAAGGCTTGCGTGTCTTGACTGCAAGTCGTCGTGGAAAACCGTTCGAAGCTCAGAAACCACTTGAGATATTGAAAAATTGTTAACTACAAAGTTATAGAACATTTTATGCTGAATGTTTTGTTAGTTGACAACTTTTTGATCCAAAGCTTGCTTCCCGAGATATACTCAAAAAAGTGAAGAGTCTCCTGAGTCCTGATTGGTTCCTTCAAAAGTTTTTTTAAAGTTTCAGACATCTGGGCTCTTAGGCTTCGGCCCAAAAAAGCTCCCTCTTTTTTTCCTCTTCCTCATCCTCCTCCCCTTCCCCACTTTTCACGTTTTCACAACAATGCGCGTACGATTCTCTCGCATCCACCGTTTCCACTGAAGGCCGTCGGGGGGCACCTCTTTCCATTTCACTGTCTCTCTCCCTCTCTGAATTTTCCTTTCTTGGTTCGTCATCATCCTCTTTTCCTTTCCACTTTCTTTCCTTCATCCTTTCTATTTCTCCCATTCCATTTTTGGCGGCATCCACGGATGGAAAAAGATGGAAAAATCAAAATGAAAATCGGTGGCGGGCTTCGATTTTCATATTGATAGTGAAATCCTCGCGACTGGATCTCGTTTTTACGTCTTCTCCCTCGTTTCTTCTTTTTATCTTTTTATCACCTCGAAGACTCGAGAATCTCAAGAATTCTTACTGATCTTACATGTGTCTGTTCGCTGTGATATTACTGTAAAATGCCTTGTTACACACTGTCATATGAACTTTTTTAGGCTTAGACTGAGGCTTAGACACAAGTTGAGCTTGATGATGACGTGTCAGTTACCGAATACCGAATTGCTAAACCAGTTAGACTCGAACTTTCCCTTCTGACCATTCGGATCCTTTTCCACGTGGATCGTCCATCCCTCAACTTTTTGCATCTCTCTCTGCTGCAATTGCGGCCCGACCTTCTCGCGCAGCGATTCTCGCGGTAGGCTAGAGTAGTCGTTGTCGCAGCGACGACGACGATTTTCGAAGCGATTTCACCTTCGTACCAGTCGGTACAGGTCGGTGCGCGTTGTGCGTACGGGCGGCCAATCTCTCCCTCTCTTTCTCCCGTGCGCGATCGCTTCTTTACCACCCATTGGATTGCGAGAGAGTAGTATTCGGGAGAGGGTACAACTTGACCCCCAAAAATTGAAGACATTGGGGAAGGAAGGGAATGAAGGTGAGGAGGTGAGTGAAAAGAAACGAGAGGAACAGTGTGAAAAAGAGAAAAGAAGTGGAGGGGGGGAGGCCAAGAGGTGTCATCATCATAATAATTAGGGGGGCCTAGGTCCCTCGAATCTCCATAGGAACATTGGCGAAACACGTTCAGAAGCGAAGCCTTAGAGTGACGTCAGGGAGATTTGAACGAAAGTGGACATCAAGTACACTCTTTCGCCATTTCCCCCATTTAGCAATGACCATTCCAGTTCAGTTCGGAAGTCCATTTGAATTTGTAACATCACAATTGAAGGATTCTAAAGCTTCTAGACTATTGTATTGTCAATTTTTCAGATGTTTCAGTCGTGGCCGCGGACTAGGAGTGTCGGATTCTAGGCCACCATTTTTGCCTGTTTTTTGCTCAATTTTCACCATTTTTCTCAAATTTTTTTCTAAAAAACATTTAGAGAATTCTCTTTTCAAATGTTTCTACAAAAAAAATTGAGAAAAATGGTCAAAAATGAGCAAAATGAAGGCGAAAACGGTGAACGACTGAAACTTTTGTTTTTCGTGGCCTAGAATCCGACACTCCTAGTTCGTTGCAAGGCCCATTTGCCTAGAAGACGTTGGGACTCGATGTGGTGCATTAGACGCAATGGCTTCATGGTCCCTCATTCTAAGTTGTGAAGCTTTTTCCAAGACTTTCACAGAGATGTTTTTCGGTTTGAAACGGTCTAAATGGCAGCCAGACAACTAACCAATCCGCCCGTCACTTCACTTCACTTCCAAAACGAAAGCTTCGGCTACTTTTCCCCGCGCGTTCCCTTCCTTCCCTCCACCAACAAACATCCCCCATCTTCGCTTCTCTACGATCCGAATCATCAGTGTCCCTCTCTCTACGGATCTGCGCGCCGATATGCAAGAACAGGTCCTAGAAGAAGAAGAAGAAGCCTCTCTCCGTCCATTATGCAAGAGAGTGCGCGAACAAAACGAGCGAACCGGTCGGGTCTCTTCGCTTCGCCTCGTGTGCCCCCAACGTTTCCACGACGTCGGTCTACACATACACATACATCGACGTCGAATCCACGGATGAATGGCCGACGACGACTATTCTCGGGCGGCGCCACCACTGACCATTACCCTGCGTCTCGTCTAGCGCCACACTCTCTCGCTTCTAGCTACCGTAATCGAGCGCTCTGCTTGCAATTCGCCGCGCCGAACCGACCGTCGTCGTCGGCCCCCGAGCCACCACCACCATCACAGCTATTTTCTCGCTTCTTCTTCCCCCCTATTCTCTGTTAGTACATACAAACTCTTTCTTTTTTCACTCAAACATATCATCATCCGTTTTTGCCTATTTGTTTGCCATTCTACAGTAGCCCTCGTTTCCACCTGCTTTTTCGCACTTTCTCATGAGATCCCTCTACGCTACTTGTCGGCTCCCTCTGATGACTTATCGCTAAGCAAACAGTGTTGACCGAACCCCGCCTTCTTTGGGTTCTGCGAGAAACTTTTTTTTGAAATTTGAAAGCACCCGAAACCAAAAGTGATGTGTTTTTCTTTTTCCTTCTCCGTTTTTCTCGCTGACCGCATCTGTCTGACCTACTATTTTCCTTGTTTCGCTTCTTGGGTTTCGCCGATTTGGCACGGTTCTTCTTTCGTCTTGTGAAGGTTACCGTTTTCCTTTTTTTGTTCTCTAAACACCGTTTTTTGTTGGAATACCTCCCGGTAGACTTTACTTCTTGGTGTGTTCTAATGATACAAACTTGAACCACTGTAACTTTTTGTTCTTTCCATCGATTTGTCTGAAATGTTGCCCACTTCTAGATTTAGTTTGTGTGCTTATTTGTGTTAAGTTTCAGCTTGATCCATCAAATATTTCTAGAGTTGCCCTGTTCCAAAGTACCGTACCATCTTCCCTGCTCTAACTCAAATGTTGGGGTTAATTTAAGTTGTTGCAACTCTCTTCTTTCTTTTCCAATGTTTCTGAAATTTGGCCAGCTTAAAGTTCCAACTTATACGGTATTCTGAGCCAAATTTAAGCTCTATCCATTAACTATTCCCAGAGTTGCCCTTTCCCAAAAAACAGCATATTTTTCCATTCTCAAACCCAAACATGGGTTACTGTAACTGACTCTGTAACTTTGTTCTTTCTTCACCAATCTTTTCCAAATTTCGTCAGCTTTTAGCTCTAGATCATACGCTATGTCTTGCCAAGTTTCATACGCTATGTCTTGCCAAGCTCCATTCCTCAACTATATCTAAAGTTACCCCCTTACGAAATACCGTACCACATTTCCTTAAACCATCCTTCCCTCCATGACCCTTACCACCCTTGTTCCTACCCTCATCCCTTTCCACACTATTCCCTCAAAACCGTCACTTTTCCTTATCACCTTCGTTGATTTCGGCGCCGTTTTCCTGATTCTCACCTCGACCTTTTCCCTCTCTCGCTCTCTCGCCATGTTTTATGATGTTTTTGTAATGTTTCTGTTTGTCCCAACTCATCAGCAGTGTTCCAGGGCCTGTCACTTCTTCTTGGCTCTCTGGCTTTATCATAAGATCGTAGTGAAATGGGCCAAGGAAGCGGGGACGATGGTATTCCGCCGGCGCCGTTCTCAACTGCACACACTCCGGCTCACTCTCCCGGCTCGTCAGCCACCTCGTCAACATCAACACCTCCACCACCTGCATCGGTGCCAAGTGAGTTGAAAAGGGGTACTGTAGGTGATAAGCTTTCTCCCCTCTCTCATCAATCCATGTTTCGCGCCCAGACCTTGGTCAGAAAATGGAAATCACCTCTCCTTTCCTCCTCCCTCGTTTTTCTTTTCTTTTTCTTATCAAATTTCGTCGCGGTCGCCGCCAGGGCTTATCACCTTATCACTCACAATGTTCTTTCTCCCCGGAATAGAAAGGAAAACATGAAGGACAACAAGACAACACTTTCAGGCACACGAGGACCCTCGGAGGATTGGAAGCAGTCGGGTGATGAGAGTCTCACAGAGCTTTGCATATTCCATGTTCCTGATAAGGTTGTTGCATTGGTAAGTGTACAGGACTTCTTCAATCCTTATTTTGAACTGTTTAGCCCAATCCAAAACGTTCGGAATGCACCCTCCCCATGAACTTGTTGCTAAAACCATCCTCCAAGAATCGAAAGAAATCTTCAATCTGGTCATCAGACCACATCCCCCGAGGTGTTCGATTTGGTCCTCTAGTCGGAGAAATCCGTCTGGTTGATGTAGACTCCGCCCTTGTATGTCCTGCAGAAGCTTCCATGGCTGGAGGCACTGCAGCTCAAGAAGAAGTGCCATTCGAGGAGTTCCCCGAAGAATGGAAAGTGTTCTCACCATCCGGAGGCCGTCTAACCAAGACGATCTGCGTGAAGGACGATGGACGATCCAACTGGATGAAGTTTGTGGCGGCGGCGGAGAGCGAAGAGGGACAGAACTTGGTGGCTGCTCAAGTAGGAAACGATATCTACTTTTACACTGTCAAGAAGATCGATGCCAACACGGAACTCTCGTTTTGGTTCAGTAGAGACTACGCTAGAAAGCTCAACTACGCCTCGACTCCTTACGTGAGAAGAACTCCTTCAATCCCATCGGTTCCCGTTCCCGCGACTCCCCCAGCTTCCACAACAGCTACTGCCATCTCTGAACCTGCAGTTGCCATTGACTACTCTGTGAAGAAACTCACAGCATCTACCGAAGTGGAGCTAGTCGATACTCTCTCCACAGATGCCTCTTCTACTAGTGACAATGATGAAGAGATGGTTGACGTGGAAAGTAGAGTGAGCTGCGCTCGTCCGATCGCCGAGTACTCTCGTCCAAATGTCATCCAAAACCCAGTAGTTAGACCTGTTCCTACTAGGGTACCCAACTTCTCGACACCAATGGATCCATTGGCACTTTACAAGGATTATTTGAGGAAGACATTGTTGACAAGTGAGTTTGAACTAAACTTTGAAGGGGGAGACAGCGGATGGCAGATGTTGGGGTGCGAGTCTTGCGCAAGGGACATCGCGTCTAGGCGTAACCAAAACAAAACATTTTCGATGCAGGTGTTCGTTTTTGAGTTATGTTAGTCTGCTACTTTCAAACTATGTTTCTGCTATTCCCTAACTTCAGTAAGTATCGTCTCGCCGCGGCGTCTGCCACACAAAACGAAAAGTTTAGTACCGTTTTCGCCTTTATTTCGTTCATTTTCGACCATTTTTCTCAAATTTTTTGTGAAAACATTCAAACAATAGTGTTTTCAAATTTTTTTCAAAAAAAAGCTCAAGAAAAATGGTCAAAAATGAGCAAAATAAAGGCGAAAACTGTGGACCAACTAACGATTCGTTTTGTGTGGGCGCGCCCAGGGCAGCGGTTGACGAACTCAGTAGTTCACCGTTTTTGACTTCATTTTGCTCATTTTCGACCGTTTTTGTTAAACTTTTTCGTAAAAACATCTAGACAATTGTGTCTTTGAATGTTTTTCAAAAAAAAATTTGAGAAAAATGGTCAAAAATGAGCGAAATGAAGATGAAAACGAAGAACCGCTGAAATTTTTGTTTTGTGTGGCCGAGTGCGTAAGCCGCCGAGGCCACGGACTTTAGGGTACAGTTTGGTGAACAGACAATATTAGACGCTAAAACTGATCACAAGGTTGTTCTTATTCATCCCCCATCTTCCAGAATTCGACCCCTCAATCCTCGTCACCCCAGTAGCCCACTCCGCCTCTATCACCGCAACCGGTGGCCGATCCGGTCAACCAATCGATGTTCAACCCGTGCTCGCCGCCACCGCCGGACACCTCGGCAACTACGCAGCCATCTACGGTAGCCAAGACTTCCAACACGAGTTTAAGCCTCTCTTCCAAACCTCTTCTCCGGCTTTCGGAGGAGGAAGTGGTGGAATGGGAGGAGGATTTGGTGGCGGGGGAGGACATGCTTCGTCTTTCCATCAGTTGCCGTTTGTGAACCACGCTGCTTCGTCGCACAATGACTCGTCGTTCAATGGAGTGCCTAATGTGAGTGAAGGTGTATCCATTCAGCATTCAAAGGAGTTTTTTCAGTACGTACAACAACAGGAGAACGGAAAGACCCGATATGCCTGTAAGGAGTGCAACAAGACATTCGGGCAGTTGTCAAACTTGAAAGTGCATGTTAGAACCCACACTGGCGAGCGTCCCTTCAAATGCGACATCTGCACCAAGGAATTCACCCAACTTGCCCATCTCCAAAAGCATCACCTGGTGCACACCGGAGAACGTCCCCATAAGTGTGACATCTGCGATAAGCGCTTCTCCTCCACTTCCAACCTCAAGACTCATCTTCGTCTTCACAATGGTCAGAAACCATACACCTGCGATGTCTGTGATGCCAAGTTCACCCAATACGTGCACCTCCGACTCCACAAAAGACTTCATGCGAATGAGAGACCGTATAGTTGTGGGACTTGCGGGAAGAAGTATATCTCGCCTAGTGGACTTCGAACGCATTGGAAGACCACGACGTGTAAAGAGGAGGAATCGAAGGAGATGATGATGTGGAAGGGGAAGGAGGAGATGATGGACTCGAAAGAGGGGATCTTGGATGATGCTTCACTAGGAAACTCTAGCTATATGGACATCTTCGAGAACCCATTGGTAAGTGACCACTAATAACTAGCATGACTGCACACTCTCCCTGCACCGTTTCCGCTCACCCATTTGCTTTGCTTACAGAACTCCCAAGTCGAGCCCAAGTCCCGCCCACTTCTGCCTATCGAAACTTTCTATAGTGTAAGCATTTTCCCTCACTTCCCTCCCTGCACGCTTTCTATTGCACCTAAACATGTGGTCTCGGTTACACTGGTTTTCACCTCTGTTTTACTGATTTTGAGCTAATTTCTTCAAATTTTTTTGTGAAAACCATAGAACAGAACACTTTTTCCATGGTTTTACAAAAAAAAATTGAGAAAAATAGTGAAAATTGAGCAAAAAAAGACGAAAACCGACGAGCGTCCCATTTGCCAGAAGACCGAGAAATGCGCGCGGCCGCACTGGTTTTCGCCTCTGTTTTGTTCATTTTTTACAGTTCTTTCTCAATTTTTTTGTAAAATTCAAAGAACAGAGTACATTTACTATGTTTTAACAAAAAACCGTGAAAAAAATAGTGAAACTTGAGCAAAAAAAGACGAAAACCGACAAGCCAAAACTTGGCCAAAAAGACCGAGAAATGCGCGCGGTCTTACTGGTTCTCGCCTCTGTTTCGTTCATTTTTAGCCATTTTCATTAATTTTTTGTGAAAATCATAGTAAAAAACACTTTTTCCATGGCTTCACAAAAAAATTTGAGAAAAATAGTGCAAAACGAGCAAAATAAAGGAAAAAACCGGTGGCCGCGCGCATTCCTCTTCCACGGCCGCCGCCGCCGCGGCCGCATGAGTCACAAGCTTTTTTTCAACTATTACTATTCAAATTTCTCTTTTTCAGAAATACAACCTCCCCAACGCATCTCTTATCGGTCAAGGAACCAGTGGAATGCAAGAACAACAAGCCCCGCCTACTCCACAACACATGATGTACGGCTCCATGGGTCATATGGGCCAGCCTCAACATCTCGTGCCACAGGGTCACAACCAGCATTTCCAGATGGGGCCGGACCCCAATGGAATGCAAAACGGACACCCGCATCCTCACCAGTTGCTCCAACAGCAACAACAACCTCCTCAACACCCCCACGACCTCAATCAACCGCTTAGGCTTCCCGACTTGAAATCCTCTCTTCTTGGACTCCCGCATTACCCATAATAACCACATTGATTTCGAATACCCGTTTTCCTTTGATCATATCAATTATGCATTTTCTTTTTTTGGAGACCCTTCTTAACTTTGGATCCTGCCCCCCTCTCCCCCACGAGTCTCTCATAATACTTGAAGTCTTATAATGTATTACAAAAAGTTCAAAATCTCTTGTCACCTACTTATTCTATTATGTTTCTTGCCCTTCTATTTCTTTTCTTATGATTAACTTAACATTGTCTTCCTCCACCCTCTCTCACTTTGTCTCTTCCTGACATGCTTTATCTTCGTCTCCCACTTCACTTCCAACACTGTCCACTCCAATTGGTAGTCCATATACAATACGTAGCTAGGTTTTTCTTTCCCAACGAACATCTCATCTTATCCCCACAATCCCCCTTGTGTTTCTCTGTGATCACTTTTGCAATGCCTTAATTGTTTTTTTAATTGAATTTTTAACAGTATTTAATTTGAAATTCCGTTTTTTATGGAAGTGTACATAAAGTTTCCAGTTTGTCTGTGAACTCTTCTGCTCTTGAAAACGCTTGACCGCCGGTTCAATCCCCTCGGTCGAGAAACATTTGAATCTCTTTTTAGACAATAAGAGCTTATTCTTCATGACTTTATCTTTTCAAAACAATAACTTTATTATTCAAAATCTGCAATTACAATAGATATTCCGGGTGCCAAACGTAGAGACTTAGATATCCCCAACTTTTATGGAGAGTCGCCAGTGTTCCGTCGGCTCTAAGGATGTCTATTCCCGTATAAATCGGTACCTCTGAAAAAACAGAATACACATTGAATCTAACGAAAAAGGCTTACTTCGAATATCTTGGACGATTCTCGTTTGCGGATGGAAAAAACGTGATTCCTTCGAGAATCTCTCCGATATTATATGTAGAGCCTCCGTCCTCAAATTTCTCCAGGTTTTTCAGTTTGTCCCCCCTGATCCATTCCTTGAGAAAAGTATTGAAGTGGGAGGGATTAGACGTGAATGTGTCTCCGTCTAGGCGGACTTCTTTGCACGACATTCCCAGCACTGCATCCAGAGACAGCCAGTCACAGCATTCAGCTCTAAGTTTCTCCATAGTCAGTGGACCACTGTACTTGAAGTTATCCAAGGGTATCCCAATGTAAAAAGTTCCAACTGTCAAGTTTCGCAGCAGGAAATCGATTTGAACTGGTGCTTGGTCATCATCGAATTCATCAGCAAGTATGTGGACTTCTTCGAATGTCTTGGTGTACTTCCAGACGAACAGGTTCACGAAATCCATCTCCTTCTGAGTCTGCAGCTCGAAGTGCTTGACACGGAACACACTGAGAATGTGCTTGGAGAACTGATCCACGACGTGCAAATAGTGACTTTCTGCCTTATCGAATTCCACGAGAAACCAATAACCAGGGCTCAGAGAAACAGGGTAAGTGGTTCCGTTGAGCTTGACGTCTGCATACTCGAGGTGTTCGTCGATAGACTCGAAATCGTCATTGGCGATCTCCAACTTGAGCTTGTTATCCAGCTGAATCACGTGTGCCCCATCAATGTCGAATTGCCATTTGAGTGTGTCAATTGAGGTTCTGAGCTCCCTAGCAAGACTCTTAGTTTGCTTACTGATCAGGGAAAAGGCCAATCTGAAAGAAAAATGCAGTTTTAAGATAAAAGAAGCAATTTGTAACTTACAGATCATCCACTTTCAATGTACGAAGGACTTCCAGTTGAGCAAGAAATGGCAGATTGAGGAAAGCAAAAGAAGACGACATTGAAGACGAGAAGAGGTGAAATCCGAATGACGAATGATTGGAGTTGGGTCTAGGACTAGGACTCGGAGGGGAATGGTGAACAGGCTAGTAATGTGGAGGCGTCTGATGTGACAAGATTGCAAAGAGGAGGAAACGAAGAGACTACACTCTCCTTCTCGATGGAATTTGGCAGGTTTGTTCGAATGTGACAAATTCTGTAGGATACGAATTGGTTTCAGTCGAAAAGATAGTGCAACAAAGAAAGGGGAAGAATGACTTTCTATTAGACTGTGTGAAAGTTTATGACGGATATGGTGGTTGTTTTGTTAACTTCATTAACAGGCGAGTAAAGTGTCTGCGACCAGTGGTTCGCGCTGGCGCGACGCCTCTAGAGAGCATGCCCGCCGGTTCAATCCCTTCGGCCGAGAAACATTTGGAGGCTTTTTTAGACAATAAGAGCTTATTCTTCATGACTTTATCTTTCCAAAACAATAACTTTATTATTGAAAATCTGCAATTACAATAGATATTTCGGGTGCCAAACGTAGAGGCTTAGAAATGGATGATCTTCATAGATAGTTGCGAGCGTTCCGTCGACTCTCCGGATGTCCATTCCTTTGGATAAATCGGTACCGCTGAAAACTAGATGACAAATCTGTGATAATGAAAAAGCTTACTTCCAATGACTCGGCCTATTCTTCTTCCAAAATGGGAAGGTCTCGACGCCTTCGAGAATCTCTGTCATATCATGTGAATAGCCACCGTCCTCGAATTTCTCCAGGTTTCTCAGTTTGTCCCCCTTGATCCATTCCTTGAGAATACTGTTAAAGTTTGAGGGGTCATTCGTGAATGTCTCATCGTCCAGGTTGACCTCTCTGCAAGACATTCCCAGCGCGGCGTCCAGAGTCAGCCAGTCACAACATTCCGTTTTGAGGTGCTCCATTGTAAGTGGGCCAGTGTACTTGAAATCTTCCGAAGGTAGCCCAATGTAGAACTTGCTAACTGTCAAGTTCCGGAACAGGTAATCGATTTGAAATGAGATCTCGATCTCGTCGAATTCGTCAGCAATTATGTGGACGTCTTTGAATGTCTTGGTGTACTTCCAAACGAATAGGTTCACAAAATCCATCTCCCTCTCGCTCTGCAGCTTGAAGTTCTTGACACGAAATACACTAAGAATGTGCTTGGTGAACTGATCCATAACGTTCAAATAGTGACTTTGTGGCTTGCGGAATTCCATGACAAACCAGTGACCATCGTTGAGAGAAACTGGGTTTGTGGTCCCGTTGAGCTTGATGTCTTGATACTCGATAGCATCATCGATTAACTCGAAATCGTCATTGGCGATCTCCAATTTGAGCTTCTTGTCCAGCTGAATAACGTGTGCACTATCGTTGTCGAATTGCCATTCTAGCGTGTCAATGGTGGTTCGGAGCTCCCTCGCTAGACCCTTAGTTTTCTTGCTGATCAGGGAGAAGGCCAGTCTGGAAAAGAAAAGCAAAAATATGGGAGAGAAGCAATATGTAACTTACAGATCATCCAAACCCATTCTACGAAGTACTTCCAGTTGAGCGAGAAGTGGTAGATGAAGGAGAGCAAAGGAAGACGACATTGGAGGCAAGTAGAGGTGGAAACCGAATGACAAATGATTGATGTTGGGTCTAGCACTAGGACTCGGAGGAGAATGTTGATTTGGCTGTGAAGGGGAGGCGTCTGATGTGACAAGATTGCAAAGGGGAGGAGACGGAGAGACAACACTCTACTTCTCGATGGAAATTGGCAGATTTGTTCGAATGTGACAAGTTCTGTAGGATACAATTTCGGTTCAGCAGAAAAGATAGTGCAACAAAGATACGGGAATAATGACGTTCTCATAAACTGTGTATACTTTTATGTCTGATATAGTGTCGTATGGACCCTAATTAATTAGGACTTTTATGAAGAGATTAGGGTCTGAAGACCTATAAAACATCGGTTTTTGTTAACGCGAATGTTTTTTTGTGAGGAGAAAGCGACAGGAAGATACTTCAGAGGTACGGTAGTTCTTGAAATATCACGTTGAAGCCGCGTGACCTGAGCTTTCTGGAGATAAGAATCTTTCTGCAACGTGGCCTCGTTGACACATGGAATGTTATCAATCTCCAAATCACTCAAAAGAACATCAGTTCTCGTTTTTACAAAGCGCAATCTGTACGGAATCAGTTTCTGAAAATGTCGCAGTCGAAGCCCGGATCCCCGAAAGCCCGGATCGGATCCCTGTCTGTCACGTAAGTCCCCAAACCCTCTTCTCCTCTTGAACTTCCCTTTTAGGACTCGTACCATTGAAAAGGAGCCGTACTACCACGGTTTCCTGCCACGCGAAGATGTCAAAATGCTGCTCAAGAACAACGGAGAGTTTGTGGTGCGGTTTTCGGAGCCCACGAAAGGAGCGCCAAGAACTTTTGTTCTCAGTGTGATGCACAACGAGCCGCCCAACATCGACGAGGACACTTGGGTACGTGGAGAGATCCTTTTCTCACTTGAAAAGTCATTTTTCTTCAGGTGAAACACTTTGTCATCAAGTGCGCCATCGGCAAGTACTACATCGAGAAGGCGTCGTTCAACACCATCCCGGAACTCATCGACCATCACCTGAAAACCCACGAATCGGTGTCCGCCAAAGACAACGCAATCCTCGTCAAACCGATCAATCGACAGCCCTGGGAACTCGATCACGAGAACATTGAAGTGTTGAAGAAGCTGGGAGAGGGAGCATTTGGCGAGGTGTGCATGGGCAAACTCAAGTTCCGCAAAGCTGGCAAATCGATCACGGTCGCAATCAAGCAGGCAAAACTCGGCAACCTGACGAAGGACCAGATCAAGGAATTCATGGGCGAAGCGAGAGTGATGCGCGGGTTCGGACACCCACATGTGGTCAGATTCTATGGAGTCGCCGCGGGATGCGAGCCACTGTACATGGTGATGGAACTGGCGTCGAATGGAGCGTTGGACTCATACCTCAAAAAGAACCCGGATCTGCCAGCCGAAAAGCTCAACGAGATGATCCTTCAAGCCGCATGGGGCCTCGAATACCTTCACAGTATTCCCGTCGTCCACAGAGACATCGCGGCGAGAAACTGTTTGTATGGAGACGGAAGAGTCAAGATCTCGGACTTTGGACTCACGAGAAAGGGCACCTCGTACATGGCAGATCCGAAGAAGAAGGCTCCGATCCGTTGGCTGTCTGTCGAGGTCATCAGAACTCAAATGTTCTCGCTTCCATCCGATGTTTGGGCGTTCGCCGTGATGTCCTGGGAGATTTACAACAATGGAATCGAGCCGTATCCCGGAATGGCAGTCGCCGAGGTCGCGATGAAGGTCTTGCAGCAGAATTACCGTATGGAGTTCCCTCCGAAAGTTCACCCAGAGATTAAGGAACTGCTTGTGAGTTATTTCAGATGTTTAGAACTCGAGGAAATGATGAAATTCAGGGAACATGCTGGGCGGAGAACATTGCGGATCGTCCGACCATGGCGCAGGCAGCTGGCTCGTTGCAGAGAATCTGCGGAATCCCTCGTCCCGACTTCGTGGCGATGGAGGAACAGATCAAGAAGGAGCTGCTGCTGATGAACAACGCTACTCACAAGTCCCGCACCCGCAAGAGAAGAGACGGAAAGAAGGCGCTGCCGAAGGGAATGTAAACTGATTCTGATGTGACCGATTCTCATAAATAAATATTCACTGATTTTCAAGTGTTTTTGAAGTTTTCAATATGTTTACAATACTGTGAAACATGCATTTGATGCCCAGCCAGAGTATAGGAAATAAAAGACGGAAACGGGGAACCTGGAAGAGAGAAAAGAACAGAAAAGCAAGAAGAGCGAGGGGTGGAAAATGGTATTGTTGGGGAGGTTAAAAACGATAGAATTCACAGTTTTTAGCATAATGGTAAAGCAGGAGTTCAGATTTGTTTGAAAAATGCATATGGGGCCGCGCCGCGGTCGTGGCCTAGAAATTCCCACGGCCACACTGGAACTCTTCGGTTTTCGCTTGTATTTTGCTCATTTTCAACGGTTTTTTTCAAATTTTTTCGTGAAACTAATAAAAAGAAAGTTTGTTTTCGTTGTTTTCAATTTGAAAATTGTGAAAAATAGTTGAAAACCAGCGAAAAACAAGTAAAAACCAAAGAGCGATTTTTGTTGTAGTAAGATGGGTTTCTAGGCCGCGGCCATCGAAAATGCAGTGATAAGACAGATACAAAAGTGATATGAAGAGATTATAAAAGAGTTTTGTCTATCTTCCAGCCATGGCTTTCGCCAGGGATCTTCGTATAAAATACCCCCGCAGAGTGTTATCATTGGAGAGCATATCGTTCAGATCAAGCATTGGTACTTGCAACATAACATCCACCATTTCAGCTCTCTGATCCGCTGGCAACTTTTGATAGAGCCGATCAATCGCTTTGACAGCATCCGGACGGTGTTTTTCTTGCTGAAAAAGCGAAAAAGAAAAATGGGTGAGCATGAAAATCTGTCTAACTTACCGCTGTCAACAGCTTCTGCTCATACCCCTTCTGCTCTTCAAACAGTTCAAAAAGCGTTTGCCCCATCGAGTGTTTGAAATCGTGTAGTTTTCTTCGAGTCTCTTGAGAGAATTGTGACTCGAAGTAGGGTGTGTAAAGTCCCGGTGTCGCGTAGTAGTGCATTTCTTTCGGTGGGTAGATTGGAGCTGGTCGGAGAGTGCTTAGAAGCTGTTGGGGAGGTGCTTTTGGGGCGGGGATCATTGGTCGGGGTCTAGGTGTTGTGTTTGTATTTGAGTTGGAATTTAAGTTCCGAACGAGTGGCGGGGTACTCGGAGGTGTATGGGTGTTCAAAGCAGCTTGTTGTTGTTGTTGTTGGTGTTGCTGCATACTGCTAACCATTGCAGCTGGAGTGAGCATTGGGACACTTGACACTTGGGGTACATACATATAATGATACCCAAGGGTCTGTAAGTGTCTATAATGATACAACTGATAAGTATCAATGAGTGCAGCCCGGAAAACTCTCGTCGGCTTGTCTCTCGGTCCCATCATCATATTGTTGAGTCCATTCACAGCCACCCTCGCTTCTTTCAACCGTTTAAAAGACACGATTCCATATCGCTCAAAGTTCTTCTCAACTCCCAGATGACAAAAGACGACATCTCCGAATTGAGAGCATGCCTTCTTGAATTGCTTTCGACTCATGTGAGCTGCCAAGAGGGAAACATGGATGGAGAAATCGCCGAGAAAACTGTCGGATGGTTCTGCGTCTGCTGACATGTCGCAGCGATTGAGGCCCGGTAGACTTTTTCGGAACTTTTCGGGGACTACGTAGAGTCGAGCTGGATTGCAGAGGATTCTTTGTTCGGTCAAGGGAAGCTTCTGGAATAAACATAGTCGAAACTCGATTTGGAACCCCCAATGACTCCCAAAACTTTGTACACCAACTCACAATGTTCCAGTTCTGTTTCGGTATCCTCGGAGTCTGATAAGCGTAGTTAAGTGTCCATCCAGTACACGCAGTTGTCAACTGATTCGTGGCTCTCAAAAGAGTCATGTTCCCCGGCTTCGGCTCCCATACAACATAGTTATACAATAGCGGAGTGTCAATCGAGGGAATCTCCGTTCTCACAATACCAGTACCCCTTGAAGAACCATCAGAGTTCCTCTCTACTCTAGCCAGCGGACATCCAAGATGGCGGAATATGTTATAGAGATCATTGTCTGTGATGTTTGGGGCCAAGTTGAAAGGGAGAATGGTGATTGGTTGCAGACCATCTGTGCTTGATCGATCGAACCATCGCATGTAAATGGGCTTGCCACCGATTTCGGTATTGTCAAGGGCTTCCATGCAGGCTCTGGCATCCCACTCGGTTACGAATTCCACGATGGCAATGCCGGCGAGGGTCATTGTCTGGAAGAATTGATGTTGGGCTGAGGTTTAAGCTTAGACTAAAGCTTCACTTACAATCCTCCTGATCTTTCCAAACGGAGCAAACGCCTCACACAAATCATGTGGCTGAACGTTTACTCCATACCCGCTCACTGATATCTTTCCAGCATTGTAAAACCGAGTGTTCACATTCATTTCAGAGATCATCGGATGGACGGGAACACCAAGATTTAGTGTGTTGAGCTCCTCGTAGTGTTCCATGTACTCCTGGACACTCTCTTCTCTCTTGAACTTCACATACGCGTGTCCAAGAAAGCATCCGTTGTAGTCTCCATCTCCAGCTTCACCACGAACAAAGTAGAGCCATTGACAGTCTCCAAAAGCGCACATTCCGTAGTACAATTCGTCTTCTGTCATCCCCAAATGCAGATTTCCGACGTAAACAATATCAACGCAAGAGGAGAAGAAGTCGTCCGGGACACCGGACAAATCCACCTCCAGACAATGCATGGTTTCTGTAGCTTATATATTTTATGAGTTTAGGTCTCGAAATGATTGCGAAAAAGCCAGTAAAACGTTTAAAAAAACCAAGAAAAGCCAGAAAACAGATAGAAAAAGCGAAGCAAAACAAAACTGCATCGAATATACATACACTCCATTCTGTTTCTATCTCTCCGTCTCTTTCCGTGGAGGTGAAGAGAGGCAGCAGACGGCAAGAAAACGAATGTTAATGGTGGTACGTTGCGAGTTGTTTCCATGGGAAATCAATACCTATAACAGAGCAGAGCCCTTCTTTCTCTGATGCATCAAGAAACTAAAAGAGTACATCGAAATGATTGGTTTCCCAGAGTTTAGAGGGACTAGCATTCAGA
>LR538376.1:100825-110830 GCA_900883565.2 Caenorhabditis panamensis | reverse complement strand
AAACAATGATTTGAGATGGCCCGCCGGTGGAGAGATCCATCAAGAAACTAAAAGAGTACATTGAAATGGTTGGATTCCCAGAGTTTAGAGGAAAAAAGCAGTCAGAACCAGTGATATGAGGTCTGCGCGTGGGCGATTACACTTACAGATTCCATTCGAAGTCGTCGCTCGTTGTCGTCGTCCGGCGTGGAGAAGGAAGGAGGGAATGAAGAGAAACTGATCGAGAAGCTTATTGAAAACTGATCTTATCTTCATTTCCGAATAAGATCAGGGGGCCACGTGGAATAAGGAAACGTCGGAAATGAACAATCGTGCCGAGCCGAAGCCTACCCTATCGCCTGTTTCTTCGCGTTTCCAGTGAAGAAAGATGAGATTTTCAATTGCCGTGACACAATTGCAAAGTATTGAAATGTTTATTCATCTACCTGGAACAAAATCACAACAAAAAGATGAATCTAAGCAACAAAAAGAAAGAAGAAAAAACTAGATTTCTACGCAATACACCTCCGGATTTCTGAGCATTTCACTGTCTTCGTTGAGCACTGGCACGAACCAACTGTTGTTTTGATGGACGATTCGAAGATTGTAGTCTCTTCGCTGCTAAAAACGATTAAAATCGAAACAATCTATCATTTCATTCTCACCTCAATAGACTCCCTGTCATGTCTATAAACTGCATCTGCCATAAAATCGTTCCAAATCCTTCCAATCTCCGTGTCCTTCTCACAAATTCCCAATCGATGATCCCGATATCTATCATTCGTCACCAACGACGTCTCGGCTCCGAATTCGAGTGCCATGCGAAGAATGATGAGGTCGTCGGCGGATTGCGAGTCACAGAACACCACATTTCCATTGTACCGCTTGATTACTTTGTCTCGAACTGATAAAGGCGGCATTCTCGTTGCAAAGACAACGTGTCGAAACTGTTTCGAGATCCCATCCCAGTTCTTCGGATCAACGCCAACACCGAAGTTGAGGGCATCTACTACAACAACATCCTTTCCGTTTGTTAGCTTCCTCGATTTCTTCCATTCGACGACTCGTTGACATGCCTTTTGGAACTCTTTCGTCTTCACAAGTCCCTCTTTGGTTCCTTTGACGTATGCATCAATTCGCTGCTTTAATTTTGTCAAATCCATACTTGAAATGTAGGACTTTTCAGTTTTCAGAGCTCTTCCTGATGTTGAAACCAATCCGTTTGCCTCGTCAAACTTGCATTTCGAGATTCGAGCATTGCAGAACTTTGCGACCTTTTTCAGCGTCATTTGAAAGTCGGCGAGATTCAAATAGTACGGGTTATTCTGCTGGGCGTAGTTCATAAACAGTTGGAGCGTTTCTAACGATGGAATCTGGTTTTGCTTCGCGACATCGAGAAACATGTCGATATGATTGTAAAGGTCCACGTCGCTGGGGTGATTTGTTAGGAGCGTTCTGGAAAACACATAAAAGTTAGCGCTCTTTAGAAACGAATTTCGTCCAGTAAATATTACCGAGTGTTTTCCCAGTTCGCAGCTGCCAGCTCTCTTCGAAAGTAGCAGAATATGAGATCCGGTTTGTGAATGCACTTCTTGAAGTCGGGGAGAGTGTCAGAGGGGCACATTGATTGGAGGAAGAGCTCTGAAACAAAGTTTACTCATTGGGAGCCGTTTGAACTACATCTACTACAGGTGTACTGCGGTTTTGATACCTAGTAGTATTCACCTTGATCATTCCTGAGCATCGGAACCTTACACTTCACCGCTTTCTCCGCCAGTTTCCTCAACTCCTCTCGTTTCTCCGAATCCCCAAACATCGTATGATACACCACTGCCATATATCTCATCTTTTGAAGTCGTGTACCTTCTGCTCGAACTCCAAACTCCTTGGCTGTCAAAAGATGCCGAACGTTGGCGAATACACGATCATCAAAGTACGAGTGACACCTACAAAAGAAAGCTTTATTCATAAACTAAATCTACACTAAATGAACCGTAAAACTTCAGCAAGCAGGTGAATGGGCTGAATGGCACTTTGTTGTGGGTCTGGAGGTGTTGGAGACGTCAGGAACTGGAACTGTGGAGCCATTTCGCGGATGGTTGGTGTTGGAAGAGAGGAGAATCGACGAATGGATCTAATCAGAGAGCGCATTCTTGTCGGCAATGTTGACTCCTTGCTCTGACAGTGTCTTCTTGTATCTCTCGAACTGATACTTTCGGATAAAGTGGTTGACCCAAGATGTCGGGCACGCTCCGTCAAAGTTCTTGCGTTCGGCGCGACACGCGTTGTTGGCCTGGAAGAGACAAGGTTTTCGGGGTTGCTGTTGAGGATTCTTACCTCCTTCTCGCTCTTTCCCTGCTCCAAAAACTTCTCCACACAATCCACGTACTTGTCGCGAGCTTCGTAACACTTTCTGCGTTCGCTTTTCAGACTCGGCTCCTTATTGCTCATTTATCTGGAAGATTTGAATGGTGATGTTCCAAAATGTGAGAAAACCAAATAGAATTGCCTGGAAAAACACCCAGAATTCTCAAAAAACATTGAACTTGAACAGATTTGAGTATAATTTAGTCAAGGGGATGATAAAACTGATAAATTAGATGGGACAGCAAGGTTCGAAAATATACAAAAAGCTCAAGGGGGGATATGCAGAGAAAAAGAGGGGAAATGATGGAGAAGAAGAGAGATCTGAATGGGAATGGGGAGTCCAATTATGAGAAAGCACATGGTACATGAAGATTTGTGACGAATCTGATGGATCAGAGGATACGAGGATCAGAGAGGTTCCCCGCCTTCCGCAGCAGCTTCTCCTTCGTCTACGATGAATGTCGACTCGGTGCAGCGCCCTGGAAGGATCCTATCATCGATTGAAGCTCAAGCAAATCACTTACCAACAGCAAAAACCGAAAGAAGCGCCGAAATCGCAGCAATAAGAAGCATGGTGTACTCAAAGGACGAATCCTCCATCATGTACAAATTGACGGCTTCGATACTATACACCGATTCCATCCACGTCGAGTACTTCTCGTTCATCTCCTCTTCTGGCGTGTTGGGATCCACGGCCGGCGAGATCATAACCTTCTTCATCACAGCGGATTTGAGGCAGCTAAAGTTACCAGTGTAGGGACTCGGTTGCCATGTGAAGGTGTACATCTGAACCTGTCTATTTTGTGTGAGAAGTCTATCCTGAAAAGGACTCACCGCCTGGAACTCTGCAAGATGCGAGCAACTCTTCTCACTCTTCACATTCAACGTCTCCTTATCACTTCCGAGCGCGAAGATCGTGAGCCAGTGAAGGATCCTTGGGAACGGTGTGTGTGTCTCCATTGAGATGTACGTCGACTTTTCATTGAATCCATACGAGTCAAACATTCGATGATAACGGCCTCCATCAAGCTTCTTCATGAATTCACAATCAAACCAGAAATCCGCAGTGATCAAGCAATCAAAGAGAGTCGAAATCAACTTCTTATCCACCTTCGCCACAGTTTCATCAGTCTCCAGACCAACATAGTCTGCAGCTGCAGCTAGAATTGATGTTCCAACAGCTTCAATCTCCTGAATCGCTCGTTCCCGTTCGTCAGCCGACCATTGATTCTTATCGAGGATCGAGTTGACTCTCCGATAGTCGTATTGCTCTCCAAAAGGCGCTAGTACAAGTGACTGAACATCCGGGTTGACTTTAGCAAAGGAATGCCAGCTGGATGGAGGAACTTTGCTGTCACCTGAAGGCTTCTGAAGATCGAATGCGTGGCTTCGGAGTCCTCGTTCAATCCGATCTATCACTCTATCCATCTGTGTCTTGTTGCTCTCGTATCTCTCGCCATCCACGTGTACATAGTAGGTTCGTTTTTTGGATACACCGACTTGCTGAACTTCTAGAACATAATCGAGCTCGTCGACACGAATCGGATGGAGATGGGTGTATTGGCTGGTGACTGTGGGAAACTCTCCTTTTCTGAAAAACGAGCTTATCATAAATACACGTAGAATACAACTCACTGCATCTGATACGCCGCCGTCCCACTTCCAATATAATCCAGAGCTTCTCCGTTGAAGAACGCAAAGAAAACGTTGCGATTCGAAGCCTTCGACGCTTTGGACCACTTCTCGATCTGAGTTCCCATCGATCTAGCCGCCGCGATCACCGAGATAACAGAAGTTAACACTGAGACCTCTCCGACCGAGATTTCCGGGATCATTCCGAAGCTGTCCATTCGTGCAGTCACCATCATGTACTTGTTGTTAGTCTCATTGATAGTGCTCGGGATCGGGGTGGGGAAGGCAAAGATGTTGTCACTGTGCATGGCTCCGCAGAGTTGTGGGGCATCTCCACTGTCTATATTCATCTGGAACAGCTTCGCCTCGTTCTTTCCTCTCCGATAGCAAATCTCCGAGTTCCCAGCTGCCATATTCGACAATTTGAAGCTCATTCCACAGTAAGGATAGCCGACAGTGGACTCTCCAGGAGCTGGAGTATTCAGCATTGAGTGGCACTTCTGAAGAACTCCCAGATCCGTAGAGTTGCTGATGAACACCATTTGAATCCTCCAATCAATCCGCATCAATCCATCCTTCGTGATGGTTCCCTTCGAGTTGACCTTTCGCCCACAATATCCTTCGCTCTCACGATAATAGTCACTCGCAGCATTGGGGCATTCAGAATCGTGCGAGGCTTCAGCTTCTTGATCAGATGGATGCGGTCGTTGGGGTGGATCGTAGATCACGAGGCCAGCAGTGCAGTTGGAGGATTTGAGGAGGGAGATGGTGTCACGACGGATGAGATCGACTGATAAAAGCACCCAGAATTTGCCGTAGTAGTCGGGGAATGTGGATCGGTAGCAGGATTCGAGATTGGTGAAGTCTTCCGGTTTGTCTATCCGTACCAGTAGACCGTTTTGGTTTTCGCTGCTCGCTGAAAACATAGGAATTTGGTATTATAACACGGTGTGTAGAAACGAAGTGTGCGCGTTTGACGCACAACACGCTTCTAAATTGCCAAATTAGCTTTTATAGGCGCATAACGAACCACTCTGGCGAACGATTGAACTGGGACTGAGAAAGAACTCTGGGACTTTAAAACACGTAAGGAACTTCAAAAAATTTGGAGAACCAATAGCTAGACTGGAATCTCCGGGTTTGAGAACCAATAGCTAGACTGGAATCTCCCGGTTTGAGAACCAATAGCTAGACTGGAATCTCGGGTGGAGAACCAATAGCTAGACTGGAATCTCCGGGTTGGAGAACCAATAGCTAGACTGGAATCTCCGGGTTTGAGAACCAATAGCTAGACTGGAATCCCGCGCGTGTGCAATTGACGATCCGGTTATATATCCCCGTCCTCCCTAGCGACCGACATCTTGCGGGTTCCGACGGTCCCCCTCCCCCTACATGCAGGGAAGGGGGAATGTTAGTCGATACAAAATCGCAACGTTTTATATACAGAATCGCATTCTTTACATTTTATGGAGTCTCGGGACCTATTCGCAATTGGTCTTCGCAAATTTTCTCACCTTGACATCCAAACTGATGTGTTTTGTTGAACATGCGATAGCACGCATTGCCCTCTCCAATGTGCAACTCTCGGAACACTTGTTCTGCGAATCCGTCTGCCAGTGCTCCGCCGAGCAGCATCACTACGACTAGCCAACACTTCATTGCTTGTGTTTGAGCTCACCGAGTCATTCGTTTTGATGAATTCTGTCTGAATTGTGATAAAATGAGTGTTGAAATGTGTGTAAAATCTCGAGAAATGGAAAAAGGATCATAAAAAAGATATTTTGAAGTTTTGCAACCTAATAAATGGGGTATTCAAAGTATTCAGATAACAGCAAACATATAAACTTTATCATTATCAAAAATGAATCAACGGAATTCAATAAACAAACAACAAAAACCGGGTATCCTAATTACTTCTTCTTGCCCTTCTTCGATTGAGCATTGGCTGGAGCTGGGAAGTCCTTTCCGGTGACTTTCTTGAAGTTGGCTTTCAGGGCGAGCAGCTTGTTGATCGCGTCGGCGGATTCTTGCTGTAACACGGCGCGTTATTTGGGATAAAAGTTTTGGAGAGAACTTACGGATTTCGGATCCTTGGCCTTGGCATCTCTGACGGCGTTTCCTTGCTCCTCAATCTCCTTCAACAGAGCGGCTTCGTCGAAGGCGGGGGCAGCGGCGGCGGGAGCTGGAGTAACAGCAGGGGCAGCTCCTGGCTTGTAGTCCGATCCAGTGGCCTCCTTGTACTGCTTCTTGAGCTCGAGAAGCTTGGCGATAGCGTCCTTGGTAGCCTGGGACTTGGCATCCTTGGCCTTCAGATCGCGGACAAGGTTTCCTTGGGTCTCAATGGATTGGGCGATAGCGGCACCTCCGGATGGTGCAGCAGCGGCTGGAGCAGCAGCAACTGGAGCTGGAGCAGCTCCCGGCTTGTAGTCACTTCCAGTAGCCTCCTTATACTGCTTCTTCAACTCGAGAAGCTTGGCGATAGCGTCCTTGGTGGCTTGAGACTTGGCGTCCTTGGCTTTCAGATCACGGACAAGGTTTCCCTGTGTTTCGATGGATTGGGCGATAGCGGCTCCTCCAGATGGTGTGGCTGGAGCTGGAGCAGCGGTAGCGGGGGCAGGGGCAGCTCCTGGCTTGTACTCCGATCCCGTGACCTCTTTATATTGCTTCTTCAACTCGAGAAGCTTGGCAATCGCGTCCTTGGTGGCTTGAGACTTTGCATCCTTGGCTTTCAGATCACGGACAAGAGTTCCTTGAGCTTCGATGGACTGAGCGATTGCGGCGCCTCCAGATGGGGCTGCAGCGGCGGCAACTGGAGCAGCTGGTGGAGTTCCTGGCTTGTAATCGGATCCAGCAACTTCCTTGTACTTCTTCTTGAGCTCCAGAAGCTTGGCGATGGCGTCTTTGGTGGCTTGCGATTTGGCATCTTTGCCCTTCAACTCACGAACAAGGTTTCCTTGAGCCTCGATCTCGTTGTACACGTCTAAAGCAGCGTTTCCGGCTGGAGCTGGTGCAGCAGCAACTGGAGCAGCTGGTGGTTGTCCTGGCTTGTGATCCGCACCCGTCAACTCCTTGTACTGCTTCTTGAGCTCTAAAAGCTTCGCAATGGCGTCCTTGGTGGCTTGAGACTTGGCATCCTTTGCCTTCAGATCACGAACGACGAGTCCTTGAGCCTCAATGGCTTGGTAGGCTTGAAGAGCTCCTCCGGAAGAAGATGGAGCAGATGCTGCGGTCGTGGAGACAGCTGGAGCCTTGGTCTTCTCGGTCTGACTTCCATCAGGGATAGCGATGAGAAGAAGTGGAGTCTCGACACCGCTGAGCTCGCTCTTCTGGCAGTATGGCTGGTCGACGATGTAGAATCCCTTGCGCTGAATCTGAATGATGTCTCCCTTCTTCACATTCTTGATCGCTGGCTCTCCGACCATCTTCTTGTAGTGCTGAAACAAAGATTCTATTGAATGAATGCGTTCCGCCTTTTCTTACCACCGAGTCAAAGTTGATGAACTGCTTCCAGTCCTCGTCCTTTCCAATGATCGCCTTGCTGATGATGTGATCATACTCGGCAGTCACCACCGGAATCGTTTTTCCTGCGTCAGCCTTGACGTCTCCGAGCCACGTGACCTTCACCGTCTTCTTGTAGTCGGTGTTGTCGAGTTGGAGAGTTGCGGTGATCTTCGACACAACGGCTCCCTTCTTCTCGATCTTTCCTATCTTGATGTTTCCCCAGTTGACGAACGTGACAATCTCTCCCTCTTTGAGTGCGGCGGCATCGACTTGCTCCAGGAAGAGCTTCTTTCCCTTGTGGATGTCCTTGTTTCCGACATCCGCGTTCTTTGGATGCAGGGAGACATTGGAAGTGTCATCGGCGATGGAATCAGTCAGTTCGATGGCAACCAGTGGTGCAGTCGTTTCGAGGGCGGTGTATCTAAAATAAATGTTAAATTTTGAAGAATCAAACAATCCTACCTCGGAGCCACCGGATCAACGACCTTCTTGTTGAACGCCCAAATCTTATCCCACTCCATCATAACCACCGATCGGGATCCTCCTTGCGCCACAATAAACTGCTTGAGTCCCTCCACCGTCAATCCACGTCGCATGACTCCACGAACAGTCGGGAGTCTCGGATCATCCCATCCCTCAACGTGTCCCTCGTCGACAAACCAGGTCAGCTTTCTCTTGCTCATCACAGTGTTGGTCATGTTGAGACGAGCGTACTCCCAGATGTACGGGCGGCGTAGACCGAGAGCATCGCAAATGAAGTAGTACTGATCGTCACGATCGTGGTATTCGGTGGTTCTGAGCGCGTGGGTGACTCCCTCGACACTGTCAACGATCGGGCAGGTGAAGTCGTAGGTGGGGTAGACCTTGTACTTGAGTCCAGTTCGAACGTGCTCCTCAGGCTTGCACCGGTAGATTGTAGGATCTCTCATGGCTCCATTGTTGGACTTCATGTCGATCTTGATACGCACACAGCAAGTCAATCCCTTGGCGGTTCCGTTCTTCATCTCCTCCCACAACTGCAAGTTCTTCTCCGGCGCGTTCGTTCGGTTCCGACTGTCCTGTCTCTGCTCTCTCTCGTTACGCATCGTCTCAGTGTCAGTATCATCGACGTACGCTTTTCCCTCCTTCAAAAGCTTCTCGCACATGGTCAGAAGCATCTCAAAGTGATCGGAAGAGTGCGTCCATCTATCGGGGACGATGTTGAGCATGGCGAGATCCTCCTTGATGACGTGCTCAAAGTGAGCATTCTCCTTTGCTGGGTTTGTGTCATCGAACCGCATGATGAGTTGACCCTCGAATTCTTGCTGATAGTACTGATTGAGGAGAGCAGCTTTGGCGTGTCCGATGTGAAGATATCCACTGGCCTCTGGCGGGAATCGCACCACAACTTTTCCCTTCTCGGCTCCAGGCAACTCGACGAACTTTCCCTCGTCCTTCTTCTTTTCCTTGGCAGCACCGGCTGCTGGGGTGGCTTTCTGAGGCTTTCCAGCTGGAGCAGCAACCTTGTAGAGTCCGACGAGGTTGTGAGCGGCGGCGAGAGTCGAATCCTTGAGAACTCTATCAATGACCGAAGCAAACTTCTTCTTGAGCTCCGCGTTGTTGTGAGCAACCGAGAAGATGGCAAAGTCGGCGACAGTCAGCGAATCGGTTAGGATCGTGGCAGGGAAGCTCTTCTCGAGGAGCACGGACACCACAGACTTCTCAGCAGCCTCTGCGACAATGCTGGTGATCTCATCGATGATCGCAAACTCGGCTGGGCTGGCTCCGAGGAGTTGGGCGGCGGCTGGGGTGCTTTGAGCGATGATAGCGGCGATTCGGACATCACTCGACACAATTTCTCCGTCCCTGAAAACAGAAATTTGAATTTAAAAGGATCGAAACATTGAAAATAACAACTTACAAGTTGAGAACAAGATTCTGTCCATCGGCAAACTGCACCGACTTCTCCAGCGAGAATCCGGAAGCGGCGAGCGACAGCAGAGACGCGTACGGTGGTTGTTGGCGGTTGGCCTTCAAGACCAGCTCTCTGGTGATTGTCATTCTACACAAATGAGTGTGATGTACCCTGAAAAGAGAATGTTGAGAGGGGAAGAGCAAAAATGAGCGGAAAAGAACGAAAAGGACCACTCTCATCACACTAAGCCGTGCCGGCGGCCCATAAGATGCACCAATATTGTGCAAGAGTGCGCAATGAAAAGGGGAAAAGTGGAGGAGGGGTGGAGGGAAATGGGCGAGAAGAGAGGGAGAAGCAGAGATTAACATGAAGTCATACATGTTTGGAAAAGAGTGGACTTTTATTTTGAGTCATTCGTAAGGCTAATCAAACTTTTGTTGTCTAATTGATCCGCAATATGTTTGCCACTTCGCGGGTTAGGTACGTGCCGCCCGTTTCCGCCCCTTGTAACGTAGAGGGGGCAGGAGTGTCGGAACCCGCAAGGTGTCGGTCGCTAGGGAGGGTGGGCCTATATAACCGAGCCGTTAATTGTTCTCGCGCGAGGATCCGGTCCTGTTATCGGAACTCAGAGG
>LR538376.1:67333-100586 GCA_900883565.2 Caenorhabditis panamensis | reverse complement strand
GGTCTTGTTATCGGAACTCAGAGGACCCTGTCTTGTTATAGGGACTCACCCGAGGCGAGGATCCAGTCATGTTATTGGAACTCAACTCACCCGAGGATCCGGTCTTGTTATCGGAACTCGACTGAGGCGTCTGGTTGTCTCAAACCTTTTTCCCTTTTCTTGTTTCAAGTTGTATCGGAAAGGGAAGCAGCTTCGTCCAAGTCTGACCACTTTTTTGGATTACTGACACGCTGATTAGTCTTTAGTAGACAACCGATCCGTTTTCGGATGGGTGGATTCTTAGGTTACGAAACAAGTATGCATAAAGTGGACAAGAGCACACGAACTGATGTTTCTGACCATGAGCGAGAATGATCCGAGACTCCCGACTGTTCGTGGAGTCATGCTCTGAATTAGAAGGTCACAAAAGCAATCCCACCGTTTCGAATAACTCGGAACAAAGAAAACTGGTACCCAACTGGTTACTACTCTTTTCCCCCATCCATATCTATCCACCTCCACCCGAATCCTGATCTTTCAAAGACCACCAACTGGCTCTTGCGTCAGTCTTCTTGTTCGTCGAGATCACGCAACACCTCCGCCTGACAGGATTTATCCAGTTCTCCTATCTGTCTCGAGACGAAAAACGACGAAAACAGTTGAGGTGCGTTGCGAAGGAACAGGTTGTTACGTCTTGCATAAAAATGCTGCGTCCGAGGAGTGATAAGAAGGATTCGTACCTCACTTATTTTTGTCGCGAGATGCGTCTCGTGAAGCCTCTAATTCTAATTGTCGCAGTGGCGATACTCGACGCTTTTGCTCAACAGCCAGTGTTTTTCCGTGTCAAGCGACAAGCCTATCCACCGAATCCAGCTCCGTTCAAGCCGAGACAAGAGGACTACAATCTTCCGCCGTTCTACCAAGTAGGAGTCCCATAAACCTCTCTAAACTTCAAACTTCTTTAGCCGAATCCCGGCCGTGATGCTTCCTCGCTATCCCCTCTGTTCCCATTCCACAGTCAGTACAGCAACGGATTGGATATCAATCCAGGAACCAGAGTGACTGTTGACGGCAATTTGAACGTTCCGATCATGGGATGGGGTATCTGGGATTACAAAGGAGGAATCAAAGTGGGTCGTCCGAACACCCGAGTCGGTTTTGGATCTCTTAATGCTCCAACCAACGTGCTCGGTATCTCGGGAGACACTATTGCAGCTCTAGCGAAGGATGGAACCTTCCAGCAATCTCGACGTAAGAAATCATAAGATCTGAGTTCTAAATGACCCCCATTCTTCCAGAAAACGTCCCATCAGTCCCAGTCGCCGTGCTTCCCGGAAACTTTGTCCCAGTGCGTTGCCGGCCTCCAATGTGCAACCCATTCGTGCACAACATGGCATTCGGAGTCGACGTCGAGCCCGGAGACGATTATCTCTTCGACGGAGGCTTCGACTTCCCGATCCCACTTGCTCCATCGGGAGTCGGTGTCCGATTCCCAATGAGTGGAGCTGTGAACGTCGGAACCGATCCACTTCTTATCACTTATGGACATGGAATGGGACCAGTGGAACCACCAGGTTTCAAATCGAAGAAGAGATCGGAGGAGGAGGACGAGATTCGCAGACAACTCAGGAATAACTAGACTTCGTTGTTTTTCATTGGCATTTGTGCAATTTGCTTACGGGTTCCTTCCTAATGATACCTTTCTAATAAACACCTATTAATCTGATGTGAATTTGCCTTGTTAGTCGTATTGGACTGATAAGCTGATAGCGGCTAGTCACAATGCGATATCCCGGTGAGATCAAGTTTTTTCCAAGCGAAACAAAGACAAGAAACAAAACGAGATGAAGGTGATCGGGAATAGGATACAAGCGGCTATTCAGTCCTTCTTTCCCCATGATATCACCATCACCTAATCACCTTTTACTATTAGCAACTCTAATAGCTATTCTTGCTGTTTTAGGTAACTTTTCCTTATTTTCAACGATGCTGAACCCATTTTTTAGTAACATGCCAAAAATACGGTGGAGATGAGCCCCTGGTCATCCCTGTCAAAGGCCCTCAGGCCATGTTCCCCGCGCTTATCACTGCTGATAACTTTCCACTTTTCCCGTTCACTGATCAGTTTAACACTGGAATTGAGATAAACCCGGCGAATAAAGTGGTAAATAAGCCCGTAAAGTAGAAAGACACCCCGAAACCGTTTTAGAGTATGGCTGGTGATATGATAGTGCCAATTCCGGGTTGGGGAAACTTTGACGTGGATGGAAATGTGTACTACGGAAACATTAACACTGATGTCAAGGTTGGATACCAGATTCGACCGACTAATCACTTGAACATCAAACCCGAGACCTTGGCGCTTTTGGGACAGAACCCGGCGTTTAGAGAGGCTAGAAGTGAGCCCTGATTCTTGTTATCACTACCATAACCCCAAAAACTTCAGAGAAAGCGAAGGAGGTGATCGTCGGAAGAATTCCGTATGGTTACGAGCCAATAAAGTGCAAACCGCCATATTGTAACCCGTTCGTTCACCACGCCGGAGTCGCCGTTGAAGTGGAACAAGGAGACGATTCGTTCTTCATCGGAGGAATTGACTTCCCGATGCCGCTTGGTGAAAACGGAGCAGGAGTTAGATTCCCGTTGTCTGGAGCTGTTGAACAGGTACTGAAAGGTCTTTTCAGTGCAAGGAAAAATCTGTTTTGTCTAGGGAACATCTCCATACGCCTATGCTCACGGAAACGCGTTCAATCCGGTGTCACCGTTTGATTTCCGAAAAATCGATAGCGACGATGTAAAGCCTGACTGGCCATATGCCCCGGGATTAAGGAGAAGAGCTCCGGAAAAGAAAAAGATGAATGATGAGCAGAAGAACGCGTTCTACTCGAAATTCTATGACAAACTACCGCAATGAGAGGATTTCTACGGATTTGAGAAAGAATTACAGGTTTAATAACTTAATAACTATGTAAAATTTAATAAAGATTTCGTAATCATTGAGAGAACAAGAACATAAACTGCAGAAACTGAGCCAACGCGCGATTTAGGAAATATGCACGGAGAGGCAAGGAGAGAAGGCTCCAGAGGGTACAGACAACGCAAACAGGCTTCAGACAATTTAGATAACTCAAAAAATGAAGAAATCCCAGTAGAAAATCAGTAAAATACTGAAAAATTGTGAAAAATTTCGAGAAATTGTGCAAATTCATTGCGCTCGCAATTAAAATTTAGCGGGTACGGTATGCAATTCTGCAAACACCGCGTGACAAAAAGAACGAGCGGCATCACATCTTACGACAATTCGTTTTTCAGATTCAGATTTTCCAACTAATTTCTGGAATTTCTCTGCGTTTTTCGAGATGTCTTGCTGTCAGAAAAAGCGAGTAAAAAAAGTTGCAAAACGGAAAAGCGAAAAAGTCATTCATTTCGATCCAGATGCGTTGAGATGTAAGTGTTTGAAACTTTATGTAATTCTTTCTTCAAAAATCGCTGTAAATTTATAGATTTGCGCTTCCGTATCGGTGGAAAGTACATGACAGAGAGGCATTTGTTCCTGAAAAGAGACCCGTCAAAGGAGAACTCTCTGATCGTCTCGAACATCCCAGCGTTCGTCGGAGAGGAAGTCGTCCTGGCCATCATCAATCAGTTCGCTCCGTTTGAAGTGGAAGAGTCGATTGTGCAACGGAGCAATGCGGCCGATAACTCGTTGTCTCAGGGACAATTGACCATGTCTGTCACTTTCCAGAAGCCCGAAGCCATCATTCAAGTGCTGGCTTTGTGTCAAGACGTCGGACCATTCACTGTCACCGATTTCCTAGAGGATCCCGAGTTCCCATCGGTGCTCAAAGGTAGTTCCAATCTTTCGAGCCTTAGAAAAGACATTTCCACCCTTCCAGACTCAACCACTCTCTACAAAAGACTGTTCCCATCCGAGGAACAAATCCAAGAGATGGCCGACACCTACATCGAACGATACGACACAGAGCAGGCTGAGGCGAGAAGAGAGGCGAAGCGAAAGTACACGGAGCCAGATGAAGACGGATGGATCACTGTGACAAAGGGAAAGAAGGCGGCCAAGTCGGTGAAGCTGAAGCGCGAGGAGGTGCCGTTGATCGGAGGATTGGCCGGCGGGAAGAAGAAGAAGGTGGATCTGGCGTATTACACGTTCCAGATCAAGAAGAATCGGCAAGAGAGTGAGTTTTTTGTTGAAAAATGGATTTAGACTATAGTTTTCTTGTTTCAGAAGCCCAAGAGCTCGTCAAAAAGTTCGAAGAAGACCGAAAACGCATCGCTCAACTCAAACAAGCACGCAACTTCCGACCATCGTAGTGCCTCCTGTTTGTTATCAATTTATGTTGTTACTGTTACTGTTCTTCTTTCCAATTTTCTGTTACAATTTCTATCATTAAACCCTTGAAAACCATCCCAACACCCCCACTCAACTCGTCACGACTACAGGTACTTGTGCTCCGAGTCTTCTGTTTGCTGTTCGCTCCCGATAACTTTTACTCATTTCCATTCCCTCTCTTCAAAATGTTCCCATTCCTCATCTTTTCCGTATTTCTGATTCCTTCCGTTTCCCCGACTCAATGCCACGTGTGCGATTCGTTCCAAGGATACTGCGATTTTGACGGCGCCAAGTGCGTCGGTCCAAAATGCACCATACGGACTGCTCCGACTGCAAGTAAGCTTCTCCATGGATCTTCTGGATGTTTCTGATCTATCTAGGTGGTTTGATTCGAGAACAACGACTTTGTGTTCCATCTGATTCTCCGATTGGCTGCCGGAAAGCTGTTTTGTGGGATGACATCGAAGGGACGGAATGTGTTTGCGAGGGACATATGTGTAATCTGGATTCTGGCCTTTCCAAGGCAATACTTATAACACTGGCTGCTTTTTATATTTTATTTTAACATGAATAAACGACACAAAAGAGTGGAGTTCATTCAGAGGGGGTGTGGAGGCGGCTAAGCCAACCACTAACAAGTAACAAAAAGAACGGGTGGTGACAGAAAGAGAGAAAAGAACAAGAGGGGTTTGGCTTAGCCTGATGGAATAGGATGCTTGTGGAGAGCACTTCTTGGGTGACGAACGAGTTTACTTCTGGGACGAAGCAAGAACCGAGGCGGCCTCGTCGACCTTCGAACGGAACAGTTCAGCGTCTTGGAGCATCATGATCAGCTCGGAGTTGTCGATCTCGAGCATCATTCCCGTGATTTTTCCGGCATCTTTGTGTCCCGGGTACAACTTCTCGATAAGAGCGTAGATGCGCTCACCGAGCAATTGCTTTTGCTCCTGAAAATCAAATCGTTAACACTGATCTAAAAATTGGAAGTCCTCTTACCTGTGGAGCAGCAGCGGCCAACATGGCAGAAGTGAGTGGCTCTTGTCCACCGATGACGATTCCCTGCGGTCTTTGTTGCTGGTATTGCTGGTATGGCTGTGGAGCGGCCTTTGGTCCAGTTGGTCCAGCTGGTCTCTGCTGTTGCTGCTGTGGTGGTGGGCGCTGGACGTTTTGTGGTGGAACTCCGGCGTTTTGCGGGACTCCGCGTGGTGGTCCCTGCATGCGAACTCCTCCCTGGGCAACCTGGTTGTACTGTTGCTGTTGTCCGCGTGGTCCCTGCTGGTTTTGTGGGCGTCCTCCCATGCGGTTCTGGTAGACTCCTGGTCCTTGGGCCATCATGTACTGGTTCTGAACCGGGTATTGGTTCTGAACTCCCCAGCGGCCTCCCGGGCGCATGAGTTGCGGGGCTCCGAAGGAACGCTGCTGCTGCATCGGGTTGGCGACGTAGTATCCTGGTCCTGGCTGAGCAGCTGGGTTGTACATGGTAGCTCCTGGGACGTTGTTGTGCATTCTCATGCTAGCAAGACGCTGCATGTACTGCGAGGCAAGCTGGGCACGACGGTCCTCCTTGCGTTGAGCAAGAGCAACGTAGAGTGGCTTGGAGCACACCATCTTGGAGTTCATCTCAGTGACAGCAGTGGTAGCCTCTTCTGGCTTCTCGAAGCAGACGAATCCGAATCCCTTGGATCTTCCGTTCTCGTCAGTCATAACCTAGAAACGGAGTGTAAAACTGAAATCGTGATCGGAGTAAACAAACCTTGGCACTCGTGATGTTTCCGAATGTCTCGAACTGCTTCTTGAGTCCTTCGTCATCAACGGACTCGTCGAGGTTCTTGACGTACAAGTTGACTCCTTGGTACTTCTGCATGCGCTCGACCTTGTGGAGCTCGTGTCTCTTCTTGAGCTCAGCTTGTCTCTCAGACTTCTTTTGGGCACGGCAGACGTGGAGCTTGAGATCAGATCCCTCGATGGTCGACTCGTTGAGAGCCTGGACAGCAGCCTCGGCTTCCTCTGGTTCGGCAAAAGCGACAAATCCGAATCCCTTGGATTTGCCTTCGGTGGTCATGACGGCGCAGCTAGTAATGGTTCCGTACTTGGCGAAGAGCTTCTCGAGCGATTCCTGGTTGTAGTGGTCGCTGAAGTTCTTGACGTAGACGTTGTTGAACTTCTTGGCAGTCTCTCCGAGTTCGCGGACGCGCTGGGCACGTGGCTGGAACTTTCCGACGAAGACCTTCTTTCCGGCGAGCAGCATGCCGTTGACCTTCTGGATGGCGTTCAGAGCGGCCTCCTCGGTTTCGAAGTGAACGAAACCGTATCCTTTGCTAGATCCCTCGTCGTCGGTGGCAACCTGTACAACATAAATTCAGGGCGGTTAGTCTGTAGTGTAAGATATACTTTACCTTGCAGGACAAGATGTTTCCGAAAAGAGAGAAGGTATCGTAGATGGACTTGTTGTCGATGACCTTGTCGAGATTCTTGATGAAGATGTTTCCGGCTCCGGAACGACGCATGGCGGGGTCTCTCTGCGACCACATGATTCTCATTGGCTTTCCGTGGAGAGCCTCGAAGTTCATGGTGTCCATGGCACGCTCAGCTGAAAGAAAAGCAATTATAAAAATACTAGAGATTAGATAACTCACCATCGGCTGGCTGCTGGAAGTTGACGTAGGCGTATCCGAGGGAGAGACGAGTGGCGTTGTCTCTGCAGACACGGATCGAGAGCACTGGTCCGGCAGCACTGAACTTCTCGAAGAGAGTCGACTCGTTGACCTCCGGGTGAAGGTCTCCGACGTAGAGCGACGCCATGGTGTAGGACGAAGCTCCCGGTTGTCCTGGTTGTTGAGGAGCATTAGCAGCAGCAGCGGCGCCTGGGGCGGCGGCGGCAGCAGGAGTAGCCATGTTCATCTCCATTGTTCTACTGAACAGCGACGTTTAATTAGAGAATAAATGGGGGAATATAGAGAATGTTTTTGGGGCCGAAATATGACAGAGTCACGTGTTTCGGGGTTTTGGGGATTTTGGGTAGGAATAAGGCGAGCCTTAGAGCGACGACCGTCAAACCTGGGAGGGAGGATTCGACAGGAATGACCACTCTACCAGACGAGATCGGTGGTCCACAAAAAAATCTTTAATGGGTGGAGCTAATCTGCGTGGGTGGACCCAGCCAATGGGACCCTTCTAATGCTCCTAGCAAGGAAGGCGGTGCGCGGAACGCGTGCAACAGATGGCCCAATCGATCCCCGTTACGCCTCGCGGACCGCATCGCACCCAAACGCACAGCGTCTCACGCGAAACAACGGAAAAACCGCTCGAAAACAATTGAGGGCAAGAGAAACGGAACGGGGAAAGAGAAAAGCGAACGCGAACCGGCGAAACACGTGAAAATTCAAATTTCGAAATAGGGGAAAAATCGATAAAAACTCACGCTTTGATGGTTGGATCGGCCGTAGAAGAAATTTTTTTTGGTGATTTTATGGGGGTTTTTTTTTTAATTTTTATGGGTTTTTGAGCAGTATAATTGGGATTTCTGTCCTTTTGCTCAGAGCCAGGAGAACTCGGATCCCAAAAACCGGAAAAAGAGAGAGGAAAAGTTTAAAGGGAGGCAGGGGTCGATCGACGGGTCTCGCCACGATTGCGCCGCACACCGTATCCGTCGCCCCAATTTCCCACTTTTTCGCCCTATTTCTACTTCTTTTTCCTAAATTTTACCTATTTTTCCCCTACTTTCGCGATTTTTTCTGGGTTTTCAGGTTGCAAAATATTTTTTAAGCACTTTAAAAGCTATTTGGCGCGTTGTGTCACCTATTTTCACCTATTTCCATGCAAAAATTTTGGTTTTTCGGCTGGGATTCATTTTTTCCCACAGATTTTGCAAATTTTTCGGTATTCCTTGCATTTTTCATCGCGGCTTACCTTTTTAGACGGGATCGCTGGAAAAGCTAAAGCCAGAAATGATTTTCATCCGTCCGTCTCGCTCTCATTTCTCTGCCCTCGCTCGCTCTAATAATTTTTCACGTCCGTTTTTCTTCCAGGTAAAATCATCATGGCTCCATCTACTAAGCCACAGGTTAGTGAAGTTGCTCTGGAGTTGAACTTTCGAGCAGCGATGGAGTAATCCGGAGCTCGTCTGATTCAATTGAGAAGGAGTTCACTTCCCTACTCATTTGGTCTTGAGCTCTGGATTGAAAATCCAAACGCTACGAAAGGCTCCAGCAATGTTACCGGAATTCATTGTCGCGTGTTCAGGTCAAGAAGAATGCTGAGAACATCAACTCTCGCCTCTCCATGGTCATGAAGACCGGACAGTACGTCCTCGGATACAAGCAGACCCTCAAGTCCCTCCTCAACGGAAAGGCCAAGCTTGTCATCATCGCCAACAACACCCCACCACTCAGGTAATCATTTTCAACTCGCGAGCTCCTTCATCTCATTCTCATGTTTCAGAAAGTCCGAGATTGAGTACTACGCCATGCTCGCCAAGACTGGAGTCCACCACTACAACGGAAACAACATCGAGCTCGGAACCGCCTGTGGACGTCTATTCCGTGTGTGCACCCTCGCTGTCACCGACGCCGGAGATTCCGACATCATCCTCAGCGTGCCATCGGAGAGCGCTTAAGTGTTTGTTATTGTTACAATAAATTGTTGAAACTCAAAAAAATTCGAAAAGTTTATTGCGGGTGGAGTGAAAAGAAAGTGAATCATAAATTATGAGAATTATGAGGCTTGCAATCAGTGATGCTTTCCATCTGAGCAGCGTAGACAATGTCACGAATAGTTTTCTGAATCCTCAGCCATTGAACTCGATCCTTGAATCCAACCTCCTTCAGCGGCAAGTACAGCGATCTACAGAACTCCATGACCTCATCAGTCGGTATTTCTTCAATTTTATCCTTCTTCATTGGTGGAGGCTGAGCGTACACATCGTATGATGAATCCGGAAGAACAGGATAGTTAGTGATGTGTGGTTGGATTCGCTTCTTGATTCCGTACGGATTGGTGCTGCTGTTGTCGAGGAACGTCAGATGAGCGTAGAACTTCCATTTCGGCTGAATCGGATTCCCTTCTTGATCGTAGACGATCTTCTTCCGCGACTTGATGTACGTGTCCTTCAGATTCTTCCAGTGCTTCTCGCACTCATCGACTGGAAGATTCATAGTTAGAATTGTCGCAGGACTACGAGAACTCACTATTGATCGGTGGATTCAGCACGTACTGATGGTTGATCTCATCAGCAACCTCTTGCATGAGGGTTTTTCGAATCGTCGCATTGCACTTCTCCCTGGTGTTATCCCAAAGTGGAGGACGTCTTCCGATGGCATGACAGAGTACGTAACGTACTTCATCAGTGACTTGCCGCACTAGGTACTGCATTTCGCCTTCTCTTTTCTGAAAAATCAGTCTTGGGCCTCGCCGCGAAAGGAATTTGTCGGGATGTCAGATTTTTTGGGTTCTGGGTCGGATTTCCTATATTTTTGTGATTGAAAATGATAGGAACAAGGTTCAAGAACCTAATATCAGCTGGATTCCACGAAATTTTCCTGTTTTTTGAGCAAAATTTCAGGTTTTCTACTTCTCTGGAAATCTAATAAAAATTGGAATTTTTCGACTAAAAATCAAGAAAATAGGGTGAAATCAGCTTCCAGAAGGCTTCAGATCTCTGTTTCTTTCGGTTTTCATCAGCAACTTGGACGGAAATCAATCCAGAATCCAGGAAATCCACAAAACCCGAGATGCTGTCCGGTGGTTTCAGAAAGTTGGAAAGTTTCAGTTGAAATAACAGTAGTTTCAGGAAAACTCGGTTACAAGCAGGTTCCTGATCTTTATCTTCGTCTATTTCCATCGAAAACTATGCAAAAATTAGTCCAGAAACCATGAAATCGGTCCAAGAATCCGAAACATCCTACTTCGCAGTGAGATCCTTGCTTTGTCGGTAAAACTGTTAATTTTTGAGACTTTCCTGGCTCAGTTTCCTATTTTCAGTGTTTTCAGGTGTTTAACGATTCCTATTCTATTTAGAAAACTTCTTGGATCCAATTAGAACATGTCCTTCTCTGATCAGATGCTCAGCTTCGAAGCTGAGCTCACTTTTAGCCTAACTAGCACCTTTAAACCCTCTTTAAAGTCATTCTATCCACTAAAATGAATTCCGTTACCGTAGTATCTACCTAAAACTAAACACGAAGGGGTTTTCCCCTTCTGAATATCATCCAAGAACCCCTTTTATACCCCACAAAACACCACAGATCTCGAAACTCACCTCAAGAGAAACGCCCATCGGGGCCATGTGCGGCGGCGGCGACTGCGAAGTCGACTGGTTCCATTGGTCCATGTGTTTTTTGTATTTCGAGGGCTTCTCGATGTCGCCGAGCGGCACCGACGTCGAGAATTGATCGCAGCGTCGCGTCGCGTGCGGCGACGCGTGTTCGCGAGGGGCGCGAGAGTGTGTGGAGAGGAGGAGAGGGGAAAAGCAGTGGTGGTGGGGGTTCATACTGGGTTTCTCTTTATTATGAATGGAGCTTTCGCGTTTGGAGCACACGATGTACTGGGACAGATGGGGGGAGGTGAAATTAGGACAAATATGATACAACCAATGTGTTTACACTTTTACACTCGAATCTACTAGTTTTCTAATTACTACGTTTAGCTTTCGTGAGCTCTCGAATCGGCAAGAATCCTCACTGAGTGGGGCGATAGTGAAGAGGATGTTCGCTGGAAATCATCGGAAGCGTCGGCGAGTGAACGTTGAGTCGACACGGGAACTTCTTTCCGGCAATGTCGATTTCGAAGAAGCCAGAGTTGACAAATTCCGGGGAGACGCCGAATTCCTTGTTTTCCACGTAGCCGATGCAGACCTGCAACGTTGCATTGTATTCCCACGGTGTCATAGGGTGTTGGTTGTTTGTTCCTTTGTCTCTTTGTCTTAGATTATCCCCTAGTCGATCTAGACATCTGGAGACCCCTGTAGATGTGAGATCTGACAGAAATAGTCCCAGGAGCAAAGGTCTCCGGGTAGACAAAGACCCTAATAGATCACACTCTGAGTGTTGGTTTCCCAGGAGCACTCGCACCCCCAAATATCTCCAGATGATGTGGCAATGTGTAGGAGAAACGAGCAAACACAAGGCCAGGTGTGTTGATGGATTAGATTGGCCCTAGGCCTCTCTAATTAGCCTACCTGGCATCCCAACGTGAAGCCGTAAGCCGCCGACGTTGTCAAGCCAACAGCCCTTCCGTCTTTTAGGATTGTCTCTCCACCCTGCGGCCACGGATCCGTTTCCTTGTCGTGTCCGTCGACGAGCAGCTGGACGAATCGCTTCGAGACGCCTCGTTCCAATTGATCTTCCAGGGCTTTCTTGCCGACGAATTCTTTCTGGAAATTGAGGAAAATGAGGGGGAAATTGGAGCATTTCGGGCATACCTCGTGAAACTAGCCGTCCATCAAAAAAATTTTTTTTGCAAGGGTCAGCTCGGCCAAAAAAACACTTTTTTCAAGGGTGCGCCCCTTCGAACCCGATAATTTAACATTTTTTTCAATGGTGCAACCTAGTTTTTTTTCTCAGAAAATTTTTTTCAAGGACGCCAAGCGCACTCGTGAGCAAGGTATGATTTCGGGCACTGGAATTGCCACTCAGCTTGGTTCTGGACCGATTGTTCGGATGTTTTTTGTCAAAAACGGATAGAAAACAGAATCTGGAACTTAAAGACAGTCAATTTAATCTAAATCAGTTAGTTTTTATCCAAGAAATTCAAGCAAATCGGTCCAGAACCGAGATAACTTTGGAAACCCGTTTTCGTGGCGAGACCCTCTGAGGGGTTTTCTGGTGTTTTCTGATTTCTGGTCCGGTTTTTACAAAGATTTTGTTGAAAACGAATAAAAAACAGGATTTGAAAACTGAATATGACCAAAATATCGAGGAATCTGGTAGTTTTTCATAGCGAAACGGCCATTTTTGTGAATGTACGAAAACTGAGATGTTGCTATGAAAAACTCGATTATTCTGGTCAAATTGACTATGTCTAGGTTCCAAATTCTCTTTTCTAACTGATTTTACCAGAAAATTTTGAAAAAAATGGTTCAGAACCGAGATAACAGCAGAAACTCGTTGTCGTGGCGAGACCCGTCGAGTGGTTTTCTGGACCGCCATTCTTTAATTTTTGACGAAAAAAGATACAAAACAGGCCTTGGAACCTAAAAACAGTCAAATTGATAAAAATCAGATAGTTTTTCATAGCGAAATGGTCATTTTTGTGAATGTTCAAAATCTGAAAAATTGAAATGAAAATTTGATAATTCTGATCAAATTGACAATGTCTAAGTTCAAAACGCTCTTTTCTAGCTGATGTTACGAGGAATTTCGAGAAAATCGGTCCAGAATCTAGAAAACAGCTGAGAATTCGTGAAGCAAAAACAGTAAAAATACCTTGAAATCCACCCGGAACAGCCTTCCACACTCCACCGGCGTCACCGTCGCATTGATATCCTGTCCCCAATAAACATAGAACTTTTCTATCCGAAGCTGCCGAAGTGTGTAGTATCCAGCATGCTGCAAACTGTACTCCTTGCCGGCCGCCACAATCTTCTCGTAGACATTTTGAGCGACTTCGTTCGGGATGTAAATCACCCATCCAAGTTCTCCACAGTGAGTCACACTAATCGCTCGTATGCCAGTCGCCATTCCAATGTTGATTTCTTGGCATCGGAAAGTCGGGAAGTCATTGCTAGTCATCGGAAGTCCTGTTATATCTGCCATAAGGTACCGGGAAGATGGTCCTATCAAGTCGAGAGCGGTGTAGGCTCCCGTAACATCTTGGACGTGAACTCGAGCTTTTAGGAGCGCTTGCCACTTCTTCATCCAAACGAGAACTCGTTCTTGTTGGATTGTCGGTGCCACCATGAAAAACTTCTTCTCTCCGAGACGACTGAGAGTGCAATCCGTGACATAGCCACCTTTTTGATGTTGCATTCCCGTGTAGACTGTGGTTCCAATGGGCTCATCGACGTTGGCAGAGCACAGGAATTGGAGATACTCGACTGCGTCTTCTCCCTGAAAATCAAGACTTCAGTACCCTCTAGAACCCTCAAAATTTGAGGCTCAATCTCACCGTAATATCATACTTGCTAAAACTGCTCATATCCATCAATCCGACTCGTTCTCTACACGCTTCATATTCACTTGCCACTCTATCAAACCACTCTGGTTTACCCATCAGCGAATCTTGTCCACTCATCAACGCATTTCTCTCCGGTTTGAAAGTCTTCTCGAACCACAGAGGTCTCTCATACCCCATAATCTCCCCGAATACCGCTCCAGCGTCTCTAAGTTGATGGTAAATCGGAGCCATTCGGAGGTTTCTGGCTGTATGACATTGATGGGAGTGGTAGAGGTTCGAGTAGGTGAGCGCTGCGACTTCGGGGGTTCTTCCGATCAGATATTGGCTGTTTGCATGCAAATCAATGAATCTTCCCACATCAACTCTCGCCACATCTGCTGTAGAGCTCTGCGACTCGCACATCAACTCGCCAAGGATCTTTCCGAGTCCTCCGGCCAACGACAATCCTTGTCCGTTCATTCCACACATCACCCAGTATCCCTTTGCTTGACTGCTTTCCCCAATCGTTGGGAGTTTATCCGGTGTGTAGGCTTCCATTCCAATAATCAAATCACCATGATTACAGTCTCCAAGCATCGGACACCTCGCAATCAGCTTGTCGAGATTCGGATCAAAGATGTTCCAATCGGGTTCAGGGTGCTGCCAAGGGGTTGTTGCGCCGGTTTGTCGTGCCAATGGCCTTACACTTTCTTCCGCAAATCCAGCACATAAAGTTTTGAAGGATGTGGTTCGGAGCATCGTGTTCCCGTCAAGATCGTTGAAAATCGGAGTCATATCACTAACAGATCCAGTGGGAAGTTTGGAAGTGTGGATGTACGAGTAGGTGCAAGGGTAGGCGGCAGTTTGGACGTGTTGATGAGGGAGCGCTTTGACCAAATGACTTCCAGCCCACTGAAAATTTGCAAACTTCAAAAAAGCTGTTGGTAAAAACATCATTTCTGGGTCGATTTTCTCGAACATTCTTGAAAAAATTGGAAACAGAAGAGGATTTGGAACCTAGAAACAGTGAATTTTTCCAGAATTATCAAGTTTTTAATCAAAAATTTTAAGATCTTGTGTTTTTTTGCAAAATTTAAAAAATCTTTGCATTTGCTACGGAAATTTCAAAAATGCTGGTCAGATAGACCGTTTCTAGACTTCAAATACTTTTCTCCATCAAATTTCATTGAAAAATTGAAAAAATCGGTTGAGAAAAGAGAAAACGCCAAAAAACGGGATTTCGTGGCGAGACCCGCCGAGTGGTTTTTTGGTGTTTTCTCAATTCTGAATTAATTTTTTTTCAAATTTGTGATGAAATCTGATAGAGAAAAGAATTTCAAGCCTAGAAATAGTCAATTCAACAAAGCGATTAAGTTTTTCATGGAAAATTTTCAGATTTTGTGTTTTTGGCCAATTTTTCAAAAATTGATGATTCTGGTCAAACTGACTATTTCTAAATTCCAAGTTTTTAATTCCATTCATTTTTATCAAAACAGAAACTCACAATCCCCGCCGCATCCACAAAATGACTCGTTTCAATGAATCCTAGCTTCGTAGACACTCCATAAACCTGCTTCTCATCTCCAATATGCACCTCTGTCACCGGATTACTCTCATAAACCAGCGCCCCGTAGTCCTTGGCAATAAGAGCAAGATGTTGACATAGAGCCACTGGATCCAAAGCAACATCTTCCGGGGAGAAGAGTGCCAGTTGGATGTCTTCGGTCTGCAGGAACGGCCATCGAGCCAACATCTCACTCTGACAATCAATCAGCTCCACTTTATCGTTATGCACAATACCCCTCGCATACATTCGTCGCAGCAGAATCTCGTTGGCCATTGACGACGCCAGATAGGTCCGACCGCATTTCACAAAACCTGGAGAACTCAAAACTGGGTTAGAAGAAGTGAAAAATGATTGAAAACTCACGGAACTTGCAGGTCTTTGCTAAATGAGCGTAGAGGTCAAGGGATTCTTGAGCAATGGTTTGGAGGGCCGTGTCTTGCCAGAAGATTGGAGCGGAGACGAGGCCAGCGGAGAGTCCTGTGGCTCCGGAGCAACCGATTCTGAATTAGGGATAGTGTTTTATGAAGAAAGCTTGAAAAATTTGGTTCAAAACTCGCGATTTCGGAGTTTGTGACACTTTACGTGAAAATTTTTTTTTACGTTATCAGTTTTTTTCTTTGTTCTAAAATCCAATTTACGTGTCCCAGAAACCTGGGATTCCCAGGTTTCTGGTACATCTTGATAAGAAGGTGCTATATAAGGGGTAGCGAAACCGTCAGAACTTCACATCAGAACAACCTTCAAGTTCACCGTCAACATGTCCCTCTCCGCCGACCCACCAGCGTGCACCGTCCCAGCTGCCGGAGGATCTTCTACCCACAAGCTCGTCAATGCTGGAGCCGAGAAGTTGATCTTCAAGATCAAATCGTCCAACAACAACGAGTACCGCATCACCCCTGTCTTCGGATTCGTCGACCCATCCGGATCGAAGGACGTCGTCGTCACCCGCACCGCTGGAGCTCCCAAAGAGGACAAGCTCGTGATTCATTTCGCCCCGGCACCGGCCGACGCCACCGACGCTCAGGCGGCTTTCGCTTCGATCCAGCCAGCTGGAACCATCACCATCCCGCTCTCGGCCACCGCCTAGATGGGGACGTCGCCAGCACACCTGCCACATCGAATCGAACTCGTCGAGCACTCCACGGGCTTACGTACTTTTTTGTAGAGAAATAAAGATTGATTATTGAAAGGGCGTTTTTGTTTTGTTTTTGTTTGTCTAGATCTAGTTTTTTTTCAAGAATCTAGAATCTTCGGCATTCTTCAGCACTTGGCACCCGATTTCTGAGGTCCTTGGGATCTTTGGGATTCTTTGGTTTTTAGAATCTTCAGGTTTCAGATTCTTATTTCTTACGATATATTCTAAAGGGACAAAGAAAATCGCTACAAAACCCAGACAATTCTAAAATTCCGAAACCCAAATTCATGGCGAGACATGTGAACTGTCGAAAGTTTCAAAGTTGATTTTTATCGTTTCTGATGATTTTTTCTCGCATTTTTCGTTTTCAGCAGGTTCTAGATATAAATTGCTATCGATTTATCACAAAAAAGACAAAGAAAATCGCTTCAACACCCAGGAAATTCTAAAATCCCAAAACCCAATTTCATGGCGATACCCGTGAATTGTCGGTCACTTCAAAGTTGTTTTTTATCATTTTTTTCCTCCATTTTTTTAACCTTTTTTATCTTCAACAGGTTCTTGATTTTCATCTCTATCGATTTATGCCAGAAAAGTTCGGAAAAATTGATCCAGAACTCAGAAAATTCAAAAATCCCGGAACCCAATTTCATGGCAAAACCCGTGAACTGTCGGCTGCTTCAAAGTTGATTTTTAGCGGGTTTTCACTTTTTTTTTCGTTTTTAGCAAGTTTTTTTTTCAAATAAAACGCAAAACTAACGATTCCTTCTCCACCAACGCCACCTTCTTCCCTCGTTTCGCCAGATGATAAGCAATCGAAGTTCCCGAGATGCCACCACCACAAATCACAACATCTGCGTTGGCGACTGCTCTGAAAAACGAAAAAAGGGGTTCGAAAGCTTGATTTTCAAGTTACGTCGTGTATCCTCTGCTCCATCCCACCAATCGATGGCGAATCATTACATTTATGTACAGAACAGAGCACCTGAACGGTTGCAGGTCTCGTTTTTCAGGGTTTGGAGTCATTTTCGAAAAAAATAAAAATTGGGTTGGTAACCCTATCGTTTCTGACATTTTGAATAGAAAAAAGAGGGGGTTTAGATGTTCAAAACATTTTTTTTCTCTGGGCATTATTAGGAGGGCAAAACAGAAAACAGAGAAAAGTCAAAATCAAAACAACACACAGCGCATAGTCAGACTATACAGCGACGATGATAATTTGGAAAGAGACAATTGAGATTAACATTATTGAATTGATGGATATTAGAGCTTCTTCTTCTCAGTAAACAATGCTCTGTAGCATGTCCATGAACCGCTTGAACAGCGGCGTGTTTCCCATCAGATGGGCCAGGTTTAGACCGAGAAGGCACACGTTTTCAAGCATCTGCTCGTCGAGTCGTGTGTCGTTGAGTATCTCCTGGAAATCCTCATTTTAAAATGTTTTAGAAATAAAAACCTTACTATCACATGATCATACGCCTTCTGATAGTTGTTCTTCCGAATGTACGCCATCGCCATGAGCATCAGCGCCCGATGCTTCGTCCGCGAATCCGACGATCGTCTTTTCGCTCGGAGGCAGTACTCGATCGCCCGATTGTACCGGCCTTGTCCGATGAGCGCTTCTGCTTTGTAGGCCATCAAAATCGTCATCTCTTCAGGGAAATTATCGTCTTCTGTGGTATACTTTGTTAACGTGAAGTCGACGGCTTCTAGTGCTACTCTGAAAGTTCCAAAAGTTAGAGAAAACTGAAAATTGAAAACTTACGTCCACTTTTTCAACTTGAGCGATAAGAATCCGTGAAGTGCAGAAGCCGAGAAATGCACACACTCCTTCTCCGAGTGCCTTGCCAACGCAAACGTCATCATTGTCGCAGTCTCCGCATACCGAAGATCCATGTCAACGTGCCTCGGCCGGAGTTCGTTGTTCTGCCGAGACTTTGACGGCATGTATCTCCGGGGACAGTGGTCGAAGAGACGGGCGTAGATGTCGGAGAACTCCCAGACTTCCTCGTAGAACTCGTAGATCAACGATTCGGAGATTCGGATCCAGACGAGAACGTTGGTGTTGAGAAACGGCATGCACGGCCGTATCCGATCGAAACACTCTCGGTAGCGACCGTCATGATGGGCTTCTAGACCGCGGCAATAGAGCATCATGATGTCTTTCGCGGCGATTTCCGGTGTTCCATGCTGTAGGTCAAACAGCTGGCGCCATTATTCGCGGTTTCAAGTCAAAATACTCACCTCGGAAACCATCTTTCGCAGTATATCCTGTTGATCGTCGGACAGGGTAATAGCTCGGCGTTTGAAGCTTCGCTTCATATGCTGAATCCATTGAGAAGCCATGCTTGACGCGACAGTTGAGGCGGTGGAGGATAACGACGAGACACTGTAGTCCTTGTTGGATCGCTTCAATCTCTCTACCATATCGCTGAGGTCGGCTGTGTCTTGTTGACACTCTTCAAGCATGCGGAAGCATTCGGCTCCCGCTTGGAACTGCAAATTTTGAAGGTTTTTGGAAGTTTTTGAGTGAAATTTGAAGAAAAATGATGAAAAATGACGAAAAAACAACCAGAGCTAGTTTTTGGCGCCATAACTTTGAAAACAATCAGCAAAACATGGTTTCGCGGTTTTTATTTAGTAGATCTTTTTGAAATCAATAAAACTTACGGTGCACTCGCCATCAAACGAAAGTCCTCCGTCCATCATGGGCATTGGCTCTGAAAACTTTTCCATCAAATGAAAACGCCTCAAAAACGGTGTTCTTACCGCCTCCAACAATCACTTCAAATCCCGGCATCGATGTTTTAGTCGTAGTTTTCGATTCCGCCATGCACCGACAAACACTTGCTCCTTTGAGAGCTCTGGAACACGACATTGTTTGTTAGAAATCGAGTAAAAAAATATAAAAAAAGCTGCGAAAAATTACTGTAGAAGTTAAAGGCGCATAGCGGAAATTAAAATGGTCTCGAAACGAAATTTGTGTAGTACACTCGGAGAAAGTAATTTAAATTTTAAAACAATTATTTTTTCAATTGAAATTTTTTGTTCTTAGAAATTTTAACAAAACCTTGACTTAAATGATTTTTCTCAGTGATTCTTGTAAAAAATCGATAAATTAGTAAACTATTAACATTGAGAAAAACAAAATGGGCAAAAGCTAGAGGCGCATCCATGCGTGTTACACTCAGAGACACCCTCTCTCTCGTTCAATAAACCCGGCGGTTGGCGGACGAGGCGGAAACTCGGCCACCACCACCCAATTGTTTACTTTTCGTCATAAACCCTGAGAGAATCCCTGATTTTATTGTTTTCCAGGCGTCCGTTTTGAATGGAATGAGCGAGAATGGATTCGCACCGGTGGCTGCCGCCAGAAGGCCCCGACCAGCGGAACGATCGACTGCTAATGTAAGAGAATGATCTTTGACACCTTCTTATTGCATTTTCAGTCCAATGAAACGGGTCTTCTGATCAATGTGATCCGATCTCTCACGTCGTCAGTGTCCGAAGATCAGAGAGAAGTTGAGAAGTCGCGATTGGAAAAAGGATACAAAGAATCTGGAGCGCTGATAGACAGACTAGTCAAAAACCACCAAAAAGACGTTGAAGAGTGCCTTGTGTCGTTTCGAGATGTTTCTGGCAAAATATCAAGTAACTTTATAACCTGATGAAAATTTCCTTTTGATAATGGTAAAAGTGACTTTTTAGACTGTCGAGAACGAATACACAACGTCCGGAACGCGTTGCACACCGTGAAAAGTTTGCTAGAGTTGAGAAGAGACGATTTGAAAAAGCTGTGGCACGAGAATGCACAGCAAAAGTCGGTTTGTGAGATTATGGCGAAAGTGGAAGAGTTGAAAGAGGCGCCGTCGAAAATAGAGAGTCTGATTGCAAAGGAGCAGTTCCAACTTGCAGCTGATACTGTTACCGAGTCGAGTGAGCCATATATCATGTGAAAATGCATTATGTCATAAATTTTATCTTTCAGGAAAGCTAATAAACGGCCGATTGTCTCGTGTAGAAGGCCTTTCGCATTTGGCTGCGGAAATTGAGCGATTCGCGAAAGTTCTCATTGAAAAAATCAATGACACTCTTGTCAACATGCTCGTTGTGGAGCCTTTTGAGAAACATGTAAGTTTTTTTCCCTGAAAATTTTGAAATCCTGTTCCTTTTTCAGCTCATGCCAATCATCCGAACCATCTCGGAGCAGCGAATCCAGCAAAACCACTACTGCACCTCTCTCCTTTCGAAATCCCGAGCTGGATTCCTCACGGATTCCTCTTCAAAATCTCGAATCGTCTCCTCCGTCGAAGCCCTTTCCACTTTAGACGAAAGGAATTGGGATATCGATCGATTGATGATGTTGTGCAAAAGTATGATCGACAAAATGATAGTCCACACTGTCCAAGTCATGAAGATCGGTGCCAATATCGACGAGAGCAATGAAGGAGACACGACGCATTTGAAGCAGCTTATGCAGATTCTCTCGGCGCAATTTGACTCGGCTAGTCAGCAACATGTAGAGTTTGGAAAGCTCGTTGAGAAACTGCTAGGGAGAACTGACGTGGTGACTTCGTTCTGGAGATCCGCGCAATCGGCGATTGAAGTTGTGGTGTCAGAGCACTTAGACATCAATCCGCTGCTTGAAAAACAAAATGTGCACGGGACCAGTAGGAAACAACTGTTCCGTTTCGACAACACTGCGTGCGCCTCACCGAGCACCGACTCTTCGACGCATAGAGTGAGTTTAGAGCCTCTAGAGCCACTCAAAAAACTGCTCCAACTTTCAGACCAAAGCCGTCATCTGCAAACCATCGGCCTACAACATCAAAGTTATCTTCCCAATCCTCAGCCGCCTCATGGAAACCACCGAAAAGAACATCAACGACTCGCCATGTGAACTTCGCCGTTTCATGCACTCATTCGTCATGGAAGTTTTCGTGGAACGAGTCAAAGGAGAGCTCGCAGCTCGAATCGAAAGTGCATTGAGAGGCGGAGAAGCTGTGCGGGTTTCCACTAACAAGAAGATTCTTCCGAGTTGCGAGAAAGTGCTGACGTTGTGCAAAGAAGTTCAGGATTTGATCGTCAGTATCGATCTCTACGCGGATAGATTCGCGGCTCTTTGGCTTCTGGTGCTCACTGATTACTTCAAGAATATGACGGATGTTTATGAGAGAGTAAGTCTTGTCTTTGAGCTCCTTAAATCATCTTTTTGATCTTCAGATGACTCCCACCTCCACCTCCGTCGATCCTGCCTCCATGGACCTGAATCCTTCCTCCCGACGCCCGAAACTCTCCGCTGCTTGGACTGCCGACGACGATATCTCACGTCTTCTAATGAGTCTTCCCAACTGGCACGCCGCTTCGATTTCCCCATTGACTCCGGCAGTTGAAAGTGAGCAGGATGTTGGAGAGAGGAACAAACGAGAGTCGGAGATCCTCATTGGCAATTTGGGAACTCAGGCGCAGAATCGATTGAGTGAAAGTGATCTGATTACGGATATGAATGATATCAAGATGTTCGCGAGTCTGCATGAGTCGTTGAGATGGTTTAGTGATGAGGTAAGTGGCCTACTGTTTTCTGGGTTTTTCTTGTTTCTGGCCCGATTTTCTCAAACAGTTTTGGTAAACCCTGATAGAGAAGAAGGTTGGGAACCTAGGAATAGCCAATTTGACCAATTTGATAAATTTTTGAAAACGAAAATCCCGCTTTCTTCTGCCAATGTCTCGAAACCTGAACATTTTCTATGAAAAATCCCCATAACTATGACCAAATTGACTATTTCAATTCTCAAAGTCTTATTCTCTATCAGATTTTACGATACAAACTTTAGAAAATCGGTCCAGAAGCGAGAACATATCAAGAATCTGATTTCGTGGCGAGACCCTTCGAGTAGTTTTCTGGTTCATTCTAATTTCTGGACCGATTCGTTCAGCTTTTCTAGTAAAATCTGATAGAGAAAAATAGAGAAAAAGATTTGGAACCTAAAAACAGTCAATTTGATCAAAATCAGCACATTTTTTGAAGCCATCCACTCATTTTTGTAATTCTTCTGCCAAAGACACGAAACCTGAACATTTTCATCAGAAAACCTAATCATTATCGCCAAATAGACTATTTCTACACTTCAGCATCTTCTATTTAGTAATTTAGATCCGGGAACTAGTTCATTCTCTTCCGGCGAATGTTAAAATGATGCTGGATACGTGTATGGTTCAAGTTAGGCTCAAGGATGGACAGATGATTGATAATGTAAGTGAACTTGGCTCAAAATGTTCTGTCAAAACTCTGTGCTTCCAGAAATCCGTGCCATCAGCCATCGAAGACTGTGTCCGTCGCCTCGAATCCATTGCCGACTCGTGTCTCCTCCTCCTCCACATCGAGATCCGCGTCCACTGCTTCTTCCATCTGGCCCCTCTCGCCAAATACCGCAACACCTCCTCTCACAACGAAGTCGATCCGGAAGTAGTGGCCCTCGGAAAAGACCTCCATCAGTTCCATGACAACCTGAAAGACGTGCTCTCACCATCCAAAATATCCTATGTTTTCGACGGACTCGGTCATCTCTGCGCCTCGATTTTCATCCATTTGAGTCAATTCATGCCACGACTCACTGAAGCTGCGAAGAAGAGAGTTTGTAGGAATGTTTGGGGAGTTCAGCAGAGACTCTCGAGGATTACTAATAGAAGAGAAGCGGATTTGGATAAGGCCAGAGCGTTCTTTGATTTGTTACTCGACAATGATCCGGATGGAATCCTGGCGATCATTCCAGAGAAGAGGTAAGAATTTTTTCGCGGTTTTCTGGTTTCCGGATTGGTTTTTTTTTAAATTTACTAATAGAAACCGATAGAAAAGATGATTCAGGGCCAGGAAATAGTCAATTTGACCGGAATTTTGGTTTTCTATCAAAAAAATTTAAGAAAAAAATTTGAAAAAAAAATTTTTTTTTTCGAAATTTTTTTAAAAATCCAAATCAATTTTCCCTCTTCCAGATCGCAATTCACCCCTACCGAACTCAACTATCTGCTCGCTCTATCAGTCCGCAGTGATAAGACCCTCGCGAGCCAACACGGAGCACTCGAGAAGCGACAGACGATTCTAAACTCGATCCTGAACTCTGTCCACATCCAGAAACTCTGATCTTCTTCTTCTTCCTTTTTCTCGTTTTCTAACCAATTCTAGGTGCTCTTCTCCCCCTCTTTTCTGTGATACTTACGCCCCGCGCCGCAAACTTCAGAAGATTGTCTACGATGCTTTCTTTACGTGTATTCGTGCTATAAATATAGAGTTTTATTGGATTAGGCCAGTTTTTCTGTTTGTGGTTCAAACGTTGAATCATTTTTGATATTTCTAACCCATTTCCTATTCCAATTACCCTCTACAGTTACAGCCGATGGCCCAGGTCCTCACAGACGTCGTCAGCCACGTCACCGACTTTTTGCCGATTGTTAACAAGCGGTGAGTCCTTTTTCTCAGTTCTAGATGCTTCCAACTCGTTGAAAAAGTTCCAGACTCTCCACCATCTTCGCCCCACAACCCGCCACTTCAACTGTGATCGTCGAAGCCGCCGCCGCCGACATGTCTCCACTGATTCGTCTTGCTGGTCTCTCGGGAGCCGTCGCTATTTCGTTGGGAGCTTATGGTTCGCATGGTGAGCTTCAGTTTCTGGTATTTACATAGAACTGTCAATAGAATCTTCTGGAACGTTCTAGAATATCCAAATTATCCAAAAACGAGCAAACTTTCTCTCTGAAACGGACAATGTTCTTTGACAGTTTCTGGTACTCAAATCTGTCAATTGGAACCTTCTAGAATCTCCAAATGCCCCTTTAATCCGGTTCTAGCACCGAGAACCGTCAATTGGAACCTTCTGGAACCTTCTAGAACCTTCAAAAGAGCCAAAAACGAGCAAACTTTCTCTCTCTCTCTCTCTCTCTCTGACGGATATTGTTCTTTCGATATCGAATTCGAGTCGAAAGTTTCGACGATTTCTGGTAGTCAAATATGTCAATTGGAACCTTCTAGAACCTCTTCTAACCCTTCCAATCTTCCAGTTCTCCGCGACAATCCATCCATCGAGGAACGTCGTCGCACCGCCTTCGACACCGCATCCCGCTACCACCTGATCCACTCGTTGGCCCTTCTCGCCTCCCCATCTGCTCGTTTCCCACTCGTCACCGCTGGCCTGTTCATCACTGGAATCCTCCTCTTCTGCGGTCCGTGCTATCACTACAGCATCTCGGGATCCGAAACAACTCGCAAGTACACTCCGATCGGTGGAGTCACTCTCATCGTCGCTTGGCTCTCATTCATTCTCTAAGCTTTCCATTTCTATTCTAGCTTCTCACCATCTCACTTATTCAGTTGTGTAACTATTGAAAGACTTTGCTAATAATGAAAAGCATTTCATAAATAAAAGGGGACGAGACAACTCGGTGAGCAGCTCGTATGCTAATCATACAATTCGATTGGGGTCTAGATGAAATATCGATTCGTAAAAATGAAATAATACGGTTACTACACAGAAATAATACAACCGGCCAGAGAGACCGGTTTCAGAGAAATGGGGAGCTGTTAAAGAAGGGGGGAATTTCATGTACAGAGGGGAAAGTGAATGGGAAAGGGGGAGATCGAGAATACAATAAAATATTTACGGGGATTGGGTCTTCTTCTTGACATGGGTCTTGGTCTTCTTCTTGACATAGAAGAGGACGTAGCCGATCTCGGCGGCTTCTTCGGTGACGACGTGCTCTTCGACTCGTTTGACATACTTGTCCGAGCAGTACAACCAGCTTCCATCGTACGGATCCTTCGTGTACGCGACGTAGTGTCCTTTTTCAGGCGAATCTCCTTTGTGGCACACGACTGAGACAAGCGAGTATCCGACGGTTCCCGGGTCACTGATGAACTCTGAAGCGGTCTGAAACGAAGGGAAACTGAGACTCCAAAACATCTGGCACACAAAACTCACCGCCGACCTGTTCTTCTCTCCACTCGTCATCTTGCAGCTCCGAGCCAGACGTGGACGTTCCGTGGATGTCTTCACTTTCTTCGACGGCATGTAGTCATCCTCCTCGTTGTCGCTGTGCTTTTCCTCGTCGCTCGCATCATGCTTCCGCTGCCGGAGTGATCGTCGAGTGCGTGTCGATTCGGGAAGCTGCTTCTCGAGGCAGAGAACGGGTTCGTAGTGTTCGGTGCTGTTGTCGAGGTAGAGGGCTCCACGGCGGCTCGAGAATGCTGAAATTGAATCCTTACTAATATTAAACGAAAAGATCTGTGTGTGTGTCGGTCCGTCTGTGTGTGAGTATGTCTGTCCGGGGCCATATCTCAGAGCTGAGTAAACCATTTGAGCCCATCTTTGGCACATGTGCTCTGTATAGCTCCCGGACGGTGCACGTAAATTTTCTAAGCGATTGGTCTATGCTGAAGCCTTCTGGAGCACGTTTTCTGTTTGCCCGGTGTTTGTGTATGTTCTTTTTGCGCAAGCGAAACATCGCCGGCATTTCTCGGTGTCGGCCGCGTGCGCCGCTCATATGGCGCGCGGCGGCCGCCGCGCCCGGTTCAATTACCCAAGTTTGAGGTACGACCGAGTTCGAACCCGAAGAAATTTAGCGTTAGCCATAAATTTTGGAAGGTCTCCTTCCGGGGAGACAGCAAAACAAAAAATTTTGGAAAATGGTCCATCTGTCGTTGAGATACGGTGAATCGAAATACAAGGAACCACGAGAACGCGACCCAACCAAAATGTGAAGATAGACTGTTGAGTATGAACGGTAAACTTACACACTCGGATAGAAAGAAGCGTTTTTCACTCGCTCATCGCGGTTTCGAAATCCTAGACCACACTAATTCAGAGAAAGGGCGAGGGACGAACGTCGGATGGTATGTGGGGACAGAACGGAAGGGATTTTGTGGAGCGGGTGCGTGTCTTCTTCTTCTGCTGTGAAGGATGAATGTTTCAAAAACTTCATTCTTCACCTACGAGGGAGCAGATATCCCGACCTAATCCAGAAGGGGAGAGGGCACGCCGGCAATCTACGAAGACGCGACCCGTCTTTTTTGCACTCGGGGGTTACATTTTCTCACTACTTCAGAACGTTTTTGCTTTCCAAAAAAAGAAAAACAACAAATGGAATCAGTAACGCCAGTAGAGAGGTCCCAACAGAAAACTTTCTCATTAGCCCGGCCTAATCCAGACGGGGAGGGACGGCGGAACGCCGGCCCGAACCGTCTGGTGTTATTTGATTGAAAAATTTCTAAAAAGACTCACTCGGCGTATAGCAGGCATGTTCGAGTGGCTTGAACTCCTTCCATCCATCCGGAAGATACGTGTATACATTGATATTGAAGCACGTACTGAATGCAATGAGTTCCGTGTGCGATCCCCATTCGTGGTTCTGCGAGACCTTCTTCACGGCCTTGTCGTAGTCGTCGCACCACGGCTCCATCATTTCCCGATTATCCTCCATGAAGTTTTTGATCGCCTCTCTGATGGAATTGTAGTGGCGTTGATCTCCCGACAGGCACCACGAGAGGGCTCTGAACAGGCAGTTGCCGTCTCCGACGATGCTCTTTTTCTCTCCTGGTAGATCGTTCGGTGAGAAGTCCGTCATTGGGTAGGTCACCACATTGGAACAATGGTTCTGCAGCGTCGATTCATCGAAGCGGATGTTCTTCTTCCGGAGCATCTCTGTGAGTTGTTTCGGGTCACGGAGCCAGCGGAACTTGAATGGATCTCCCGCTTTCGCACCAATAATCTTGACTTCGTCGTCTATGCCGAGTTTTGCTCCACCTTTCAACTTCATCGGAGAGAATCCATCCTTGTCGTTGTTGCTTGCATCTGGCTCTTCAGTGGCTTCTTCGGTCACCTCGTCCTTCTTCTCTTCCGGAGGGTTCGTGATGTCGAGTTCAGGGTGGGTCTCCAGATCGTCGACGATTCCCAGCACCGACGCATCCATCTTGTGTGACATTCGCACAGCGCAAGTCTTCTTCTGGTAGCTGCCACTAGCGACACGCTCATATCGTTTCAGATTGACGACGAGGCATCTGAAGTTAAAGATTGTGGTTACGGAAAGCCGCAGAAAGAACTCACGGAGGGAATACGACGACTCTCTCGCATGTCGACGCCACGGTGTGCTTGCACTTGCTGCAGTGTTTCTCCAGAGCCGACCATTTCACGAAGTCTGGGAGAAGACTCTCGACGTTGGTATCCTCACTGAAAGAATGGGAAACTTCAGATCAGCTGACACGTTTGAATACTCACTTTATCATTAAGGAGATGTCGCTTCGGGCTTCCACTTTGCGGGTCAAGTCGTCGCATTTTTGGCACTTGTATGTCGTCTCGACCTTCAGTTGGAACAACGATGCCGGGTTCGAGCAGGAGGACATGGCGAGCTTGGGTCCAGACATCAACATTCTCTCTCTTTTCGAAACTTCGATCATCACATCGTCAATGATCCCGAGAATGGTGACAAGGTACTCGTGCGCGTCTTGTTGGTCCGAATTGTCGAAGTCTCGATTCACTTTTCCAACTGCTTGCCGAGCTTTTCGCAAGTACTGAAACGAATAGGGTACTAGAAATCCTTGACAAAGAAAACTAACAGATTCGGAGAGTTGCGCAACGGGTTCCACAATCTTCTTTGGATTCGAGTAGGCAAGATCGACCTTCCGTTTTCCCAACGCATCCAGCATCCGCACGAGGAAACGAAACACGGAGACCTTCGGCCAGATCGGTTCGTCGCCGAATTCGTTGAGGCTGAACTTCTTATTCAACAGACGTCTGATTCTGGTGCAGTAATTGTAGAGTGGTGGGCATGCGGCGAGGGCCTGCATGGTTGCGTTTAGATAGCAGGAGTTTCCAGTGTTTTCTAGTCTGTAATACAGTGATTGAGAGGTTGAAATGCTAAAGAAATAGTCTCACTTCCTGTTTCTATACTCTGAGATTGACGAGAAATCGGAAGAAAGCTCAATCACTGGCGGATCCTGTTCTCCCTGGAGGTCGATGTACTTCTGCGTGGCAATCGGACTTGCATCCATCGAGTACGGGGCGCAGGTTGTCGTCGCATTCGGCAAGTCGGCCCTCAGCGAACGTTTGTTCGGTCTTGTCTCCGAAACATTCCCCGACGATTCCATGACATCATTGAGGAAGTTGTTACTCCGACGAGCGACTTCTGGTCTCTTTGGTGTTGTAGGACTGGGTGCCGGATGAGTCTTTCTTTGCTCCGATTGCGTTGGTCTGCTCTCCGATCTCAGTGGGTGTTTGCTCTCTGCTTTGACCGCCGGCCGCGCCGTCTTCGATTCCACCTTTCTTTCAGTTCCCACGTAGGACCTAAACACATGACATCGTATCAGACAACCAATCACTCGTTCTTACCTGTTTCCTGATGGTGGACGACTGACCGTAGACGTTTCGAATGCATCACTGGCTTCCAACATGCTCTTCGGTGGCAGCTGTAACTGTGGTTTCAGTAAGTAGTCGATGGTTTTTTGCGAGACTAAAGCAAGATCCGGTGATTTCACTCCAGTTAGCCGTTCCTTCTCCAACTCTCTAAGCAATGCCTCTCGTTCTACCTTTTCGCAAGTTCGCTTATTGATGAGCGAAGTGTTCTGCAGAGGATCGTAGAACTGTGTCAAGCGGTCGTAGGGTCGTTTCAGAGTTGTCTTGTTGCCCTTCATTACTGCAAAGTAAATGTTGAGAAGAGATAATCCAATTAGCCACTCACAGTCCTTGTTCTCTTCGATGAGCTGATTGAAGACATTGATGAAGTACTGTATCATCGTGTGGTTCTCTGGCTTCACCATAAGCTTCAATTGAAGATCTCTGAAGACAAAAATTCGCGGAAAAAAGAAAACACCAACTCACTTTTTGTTGTCCGGATTGTTCCTGTCGAAGCATATCGGTACCATGACGATCCTATTTGAATACTGCGGTTCTCTCAGTGTTTTGCTGATGAATTGTGTGATGTGATACGTTCTGACGTCGCTTCGTCCGGTGAGAGTGAAGGTCTTCTTCTCCTTTTGAATTTGAACATTGCAAACATTCAGGTTCAGAAGATTACCGCCAACTAGGATGAGTTGGACTTCCACTGAGAAGCCTTTTCCATCTCCCATCTGAAAGAACATGAAAATTTGAAGGGGAGGCAAAAGTGCACGTCGGGAGAAGAATATTGAGATTTGCGCGTGAACTTTGCAAAGATTCTTATCAGCATGCATAATCAGAGAGGGCATAATCAGAAAGTCGGGAAGCAAATTTATTTCCGAAACACTCTCGGCTACTAGCCTTCGAACAGCTTTCGATTCTCATCAAGTGAGTTGCGCTCTCCGCTCACGCCGCACCAATAACACTTTCGCAGCTCACCGAAATGGCGCACGTGGAAAGCTTCTACTTGGATGCGAGCCTGGAGCATGACGTGACTGCTCTGCCAGTCTCCGAGTCTGATCAGGTGAGCGCCGATGAGTTGGAAGTTCGAAATAACAAGTGGAACGCAATTCCAGGCCGAGGCGCTTTTCATCGCCGACCAACCGCTCAACGACGAGACAATCGGCAGAATCGTCGCTTCGCAGCAAAAGTTCGAGAAAGACAGCCACGTGGCGTCGGAATACTGCGTCGAGAGCCAGCCGGAGCTCGAGAACCCGAATATGATCGCGATGAGCAGCTCGATTCTCGACAACCACAAGTACTTTGCGCCGCCGGCACCCGCCGACGCGTCCAACTACGCCTGGCACACCGACGTCGTCAGCTCGCACCACCAGTACGCCCAGAGCCCCAACATCTACACGAACGACTACATGACCAGCGAACCGTCGGATTATGTGTACATGTGAATAAATAAATGTATGAGTGCATGATGTAGCTGAAATTGATTACGCTTTTTGCGCGCAGTGTCGGCGAATTCGCCGAGAGAGCGCCAGAGAAGCAGAAGCGCTCGCCTCGCCACGCCCAGTTGCTGAGCGCCCTTTTAGCAATGAAAGCAGCGAGAAACAACGCAGAGCAGATAAGATAAAGCATGTGATAAGGCACAAAATCAATGAATGCGCGAATGCGCCGAAACGAGAGGAATGATGACAATTCGAAAACCGGCGATGGCGCGAGTGCGTCAAATTAAATGCAAAGTACGTGAACACCGCGACGACAAATTGCAGACTCGTTGGGGTTACGATCCAATTTCAAAAATTGCGAGCATAAGAAAATAATGTGTTTAGACAAGAAAACAAAGAGTTTCCCGTTGATAAACTGTGAAATTTTGAAAATCTTGACAAGATCGTCTCCGAATTAGGGGATCTGGAACCTGCAAAGTATCGTTTACAGAAGTATCATTGATTCAAGAGAAACAGGAAACATTGAACGTTTGATGAAAAAAAAATGAAAATGAAAGTTTTGCATGCAATATTTATAAAAAAGTACATCACAGATCAAGAAATTGGTAATTTGAAAACGCCAAATCATTCAATTATTCAGTATCCGAGTCCGAGAGGTATTCCGCGAGATCCGCCTCGTTCACCCGATTCTCCTTCATCGCCTTATCGAGCAAAGCGGCTACATCGGCATCCTTGGTGACTTCAATCGGCAACTTCTCATCTTGATTTCTAACAAACGGATTCGCAGAAGACGCCAGGAGTAGTCGAACACATTCGACATGTCCCTTGTAGGCGGCGGCATGCAACGGGGTGTCTCCGAGTTTGTTCTGCACTGAAACCGCTGTTTTGCTGTCTTTGAGCATCGTATCCACAGCTGCCACGTGTCCTCCATGTGCTGCCCAGTAAAGCGGAGTGGCTCCAGATTTGTCGAGCGAATTCACCGAGACTCCTTCACGAAGACATTCGGCCAGCATTCCCATGTTTCCACGTCGCGCAGCTTCATGCAACGGGTTCGGCAGCTCTTCGACGTTTTCACTGATTACTGGAAAACTGTTTCGGGTGATTTTCTGTTTTTTTTTCATGTTTTGGTTGTTCTTCTTACCGTAATTCGCAGGAACAAGCCCTTTCTTGCCCGCGATACTCGCTTGAAACCAATCTTTGTTCGGCTGCTCGTCACTCACATACATCAGGTCTCCCTCGCTGAATGAGAGCTCCTGGTCCTAAAAGGGAAGCTGTTTTGGCTTAAAAATTGGTCAAAAAACTCACAGATCTCGCTTGAAAGTCATAAAGCGCTCTGTAAACTTTTACTCTTCCGGGTTTCGGAGCAGGAGGAGGTGGAGCCATTGGACAGGTCGACATCTTTCTAAAGGTTCGGATTACTGGTTTTGAGACAAAATGAGCAGAAAGTAAGCATTTGGCACCAAATCAAAGGTGTTGGCAGTTGAAAAACAACAAAAATGACTTGAAAATGAGAATATTTTACAGGAAATGGAGACCATATAATTTTGAGTGAGATACAGTGCAGATCTAGAAATCATGGATAGTAGAAAGTCAGCGGGCCACATCGTTCCTCTCGGACTCGTCGAATGTGTCGAAGACATGGAATCGCTTTGGCGAACGTGGGACGAAGACGATCTTGGAGAAGTGGACGGATGTCGGATTCTATGAAGAACAGTGTGGTTGGAAGACGCTTCTTTGACTTCATCTCCTGAAATTTTATCAAATTCGTTTAGTTTGCGGTGAAAATTTTGGCTTACAAGCTCTCTCCAGTTATCCAAAAGCTCTCTGTCGTTTCTGGTCAGTTGCTTGTTTGTTTTCGTCAAGATCTGATTCTTCTTCATTAGGAACTCGTCCATTTTCCCGACAATCTCGTTTAGGTTCTCTAGTGTTAGCCGTCCGAGCTGGTACTTTGGAATCGTTGAGAACTCTGCTTCACTGATCTGTGGCACTATTCGAAGGTTCTTCTCTTTTTCTTTCACTGGCTCTTGAATGCTTGGTTTTTCATTCTGAATAGGAAGAATTGGTCGATTTCCAATTTCTAAAACGATCTCCGAGAAAATGACTCACTGAATTAGCTGCTGATGATTCTTGCGCTTGATTTGTTGTCGGCGTCTCCTCCACTGCTTTCTCTTCAACTTTCTTCTGAATCGGCATTCCAACTAGAGCTCCAAGCAGGTCCGGTGAGCAGTTCAAGCACGAATCGTCGCATTTCTCATCGTATTGCTTTTGGACTTGAGCGATTTCGGCGAGCAGAATTTCAATTTTGTCAATCTTGTCGAACACTGGCATTACTTCTGAAAAATTTACTTCTGAAACGCTATAAGAAGCCGAAAAAATTACTTCTGAAACGCTATAAGAAGCCGAAAAAACAAAAACTTTACAAGAACGTACCAGGATCAAAATTTGGAATATTTTCCTGGAATTTACTGAAGTGTGCGGTGGTCTCGGCGCGGAGGAGCTTTGTGAATTCGTCCATTTTCTGAAAAATCAATAATCATAAATAATGCAAGCAAATGTTCTTCAGCAAACAATCAACTGGACAATGAGTCATGTTCGCGCCGGTTTCCATTCAGATTTCCTCCGAGAGGACTACACGGCCGAGGTTTTGGGGCGCACTTGCATTGTGGATTTCTAGGCCGCGAAAGGACTTTTTGAAATTTAAGCGGATTTTTCAAATAAAATTTGTTATTTTTTCAATTTCCTTCTTCCAATTCCTCGAATTCCTCATGTTTTCCGAAGGAAAAGATGAGTGTGATTCGTTCATTGAAGAAGCGCAAAAAATTGTGCAGCTATTCGAAGACGGTGTTGATGTAAGTTAGGCACAAAACTTTTGCTTTGAAAAATTGGTTTTTCAGGTAAAATACATGACGGAGGATCTTTCAAGGCAAGCATCTCTAATAGATCCGAGCACGTGTCCAGCAGGTTTTGATCCAGTTCAAGTTTGCGATCTTTTGGAGGTGAGATTTTGAAATTTTGCTCTGGTCTTATAGAACGGGTCGATTTGAAGTTATCTAGTCAACTTCCGCCTACAAATGACCGGGAAAGAATAGAGTTGTGCTTCTTGGCCCTTTTCTTCCATAGAGGAAGAAACGGTTGATCCCTTTCGCCACGGAGAGGCGAAGCAACATGAAAGGGGCTGGTTTTGTTTTACGTCCAACCACAGACGACTCAAAGTCCTCCAATTTAGAAGCTCTTTGAGGGGGGGGGGAAGGCATCAAAGTCCTCCAATTTAGAAGCTCTTTGAGGGGGGAAAGGCATCAAAGTCCTCCAATTTAG
>LR538376.1:0-67228 GCA_900883565.2 Caenorhabditis panamensis | reverse complement strand
TTAGAAGCTCTTTGAGGGGGGAAAGGCATCAAAGTCCTCCAATTTAGAAGCTCTTTGAGGGGGGAAGGCATCAAAGTCCTCCAATTTAGAAGCTCTTTGAAGAGGGAGAGGGGGGACGGGGGACAGGAGTGGACTGAATAGTCTCGGTCATATCGGGAGAGCTATAGATTTTTGTAGATAAATACCTGCGTTACGCTGCGCCTATAAATCGATTTACAACCTTTATATGTGTCGGAAACATCAGCTCACGTGTAGTTAGACAATACGTTTTTGATTTTTATGACCCTTATCTGACAAGATCTGTCTATGTGTGTGTTGTGTGTGTCCCTATTTGTAGATCAACACGCTGCGTTATAAGTCTAAGAACCCCTGAAACAACAATTTCGTAACTTTCAGATCTGCGCAACACCCAGACCATCCACTTCTCCCATTATCCGCCCCGAAAGTCTCCGTCAACGTCATCATCTCCGCGTATCCGAATCCTCATCACTTCCTCCAGATTCTCCAACTCCTAACAAGTTGTCCAGCTCCCTTCGTGTCATCATTTTCATTATTCTAATCCTCCTTCTTTGTATCATTTACTATCTGCAGCTTCCGACGCCGTGTCGTCGTCCGGTGCCTTCGGCAGTGGGGTTGGCGTTTCTCCTTGAAATATGCTTCCTTTCAAAAAACGCGTATTTTCCCCAATTTTTATTCAAAAAGGATCAGAAGCACTCGCTCCGCGAGGTGGGGAGCTAACGCTCCCCGACCCCTTCGGGGATTTCAGTCCTCTTTGTGACTGTCTCTCCCAAAGCCGAGCAACGTGTATAAATTGTACGTTTTATAAAAAAAATGAACTTGTTCAAAATTCCTCTGAAAAGAATTGACGCGGAAATTCACACGCCACTTTTGCGCCCTACATCGGGATTTGCCTGTCAAAAAAGTGCCCTTCACTAATCGAGTCACCACGCGGTCCCATTGCATTTTTGTGAGTTGACTTCAACATAAGACTTGTTGCCCCGACAATTTGCTACCTACCAATGTAAAAATTGAAACACAAAACTTCAGATGAGCAAAGTTATTTCGCAAAAATTGCTCTAATTTTTTATTTTTGTATAGCCTTGCACATTATGGTATTTAGGGAGTGGTGTAGAAATTTTTACGTAAATAAAAAGCCATTTTATTTTCTTCATTTCTATGAAAGATTCACGTAAACGGAAAAAAAAAACGTAACTTCCAGGAATGCTTGGTGTATGGTGGCGCAAGCCGGCAAAACCAGGATTTTTTGAATCAATCGCATCGTTGTGTCCATACATACAGAACCTAAAAAGTAATGCACCAAGGAAAAAAATCTCCACATATTGCTATCACGTTGTTCAGCTTTTTGGCACCGCATCATTCACAGTCATTTTGAAAAGTCAGAGTATAGGAGAGCGCCTGTCACGGGTAAATAAAGCCCGTGGGATCACATTGATATGGTATAGTCCCCACAAAGTGCCTCCTAGAACAAAGTTTGTCTGATGACCTCATATCGTGGTCAAATCCAGAAATCCGGATAGCCCGAGTTCTGGCGATCACAATGATATGGTATAACCCCCTTCAAGTGCCCTCCAGAAAAAAGTTTTTCTGGGAGCCCTATAATTAGGTCAAACCTCAAAATTCGGATAGCTGAAGTCCTTAGGATCACAATGATATGGTAAAGTCCCCCTCCAAATACCTTCCGGACCTCAAGACCTATGCCTTTCTGATTCCTAATCCACCCAAGCTCTGGATCCCAGGACTTCTGGACCCCTTCCGAATGGTTCTTTTCTGTTTTTTTGTATTCATCAGAAACTCAGAATGGAAACAATTGGATTGGAAGAATCTAGATTCTCCACTTTAACGTAAGTTGATCTCCAAGTCGTCTCTGCATCTGGTACTGTCTCGTCCAAATGACACTTCTTATAGCTGTTTGCTACGTCATCTTTGCTCGTTCACGTTATGATTACAGTCATTATGAGAGTAGGAAACGGGTAATGAGGTCACCTTGAGTACACCTGAACTAGAAAATCACCACGTCATCTGGCAGTCAGTCACATTGAGTACCACTCACATCTCAGATAGCCATCAACACGTCATTATTGCAGTTATAAAACATTCAAGTATACTTTTGGAAGGTCATTTATTAAACAAAAAAGGTTAATCTGGCCAGAGTTTTTAGCTATTGTGTTCCAGATCTTGGTGTCTTGGGTTCCAATGGTTTCGTGCATCTTGTTCTGGTCCGTTTCAAAAAGCGCTGGGTAAACAGAAGATAGAAGAAATCCTTGAGTTTGCCGAGTGAGTCTAGTTCCATTTATATACGTCGAAAAGGCCAATGACTATATGGTGAGACTGGATGTAGTATCTTTGGAACTTGAGAAAAATTGAAGCCACAAGTCTCACCAGAGAACTCTAGAAATGATGGTCTCATTGAGATTTCAGGAGGTCTTACACGGGCCATCTGCGATGACGGGGGCGGAGTTTGTTCGAGTTCTCCGTCTCTCTACAGAATACTCTCTACACGTTCTAGGTATGGATATTTAGCTCCACCCACCCACCAAAAACCGTATATAAGGGACTAGAGAGACCCACAAACCAGTCCACTTTGGTCCGCAGATGTGGATCGTGTCTTCGATGTTTCTGATGTTTTTTGTGTTTTGATACTGATTGCTGTCGTTGACAGAGCAGTATTCTTTTTGGCAGTTGTAATTGTGAGTTCCCATATTTTCCTTATTGGTTTTAATACTACTTTTTCCAGTTATTGGATTGAAGGCTTTCATCTTCCTGATAACAGCAAATCACCTAGCAATGCACTACTTTATACCGGAATTCATTTTGCTTGAAGACAAGGTTTTGCTAGCCGGACATCAAGGAACAACTCAAGAATGCTTCGATCTACACTCTACACCTTTCCGCTTGCATCGACTTTCACTGGACACTCCAAATCATCCAGAAGGATTCTGTCTTCTATTATGATCCTGCCTTCTCGGAGTTGATGAGAAGAGAAGAACTGCCAACGGGATATCATCAAGATGCTAATGGGGAAACACTCCTGTAAGCAGTCTCCACCATTCGATAACCCATACGCTCTGGAATTCGATCTCAATCTTCACAGAAATGCCGATTGAAAAGATGGTAAAGTCATCGCATCATCCTCCAAATCTCGACTGTTTCGATTAGATCTCGCTGACTTGTTCTATCCCTCTGCTTAAATAAATTCATTTACCGTATCCGTTTTGTTCTTGTGTTTCTCGTCTTGTAGCTTCGAGGGGCTGTTCAGATCATGGTTTGCGATCAGCCAACCAACGGAGAACTCCACAAGTATCCACCAGTTCAATCTATCTTTCCCATATTGCGGAACTATCTTAAATTGCAGAGTAGTACAAAAAACTTTATACATTTAGAACCCAATCCCTATAACTTTTAACATAAATCAACAGTAGCTATACTCAAAAGTATGGAAGTATGTGAGGAATGATGCAGGACAAAACAATAAAACGACAGGAGCGATGGATTGGGCTAGAAGAATTCAAAGGAGTTAGATGTTCCATCCACTTTTGGCACGAATGTGGGCTGCAATGATGAAGGCTCAAAGGAGGGGAGGATCCCTTGCAGTCGGAAACGAGATGGTAGACGAGCCGAAAACAGAGAACCAGACGCCAAAGAACTTCTTCCAATTGATATACCCGTTTGATTTGTATTCCATTATCAACTGCACATATTGAAGGTTACCCGTTTGATTGTTTGCTGCTTCTTCACACTGAAATTTGCTTCATATTAAAGCACAAAGCAGTAAAAAACTCACTGATAGACATTGCGTATCAATCGAATCAGTTGCCTTTTGGAAAGATTGATGAAAACATATTCTTTCAAGATAGAATACGTTTCATATGCATATCCAAATTAAGAAAACAACAGAAAAATACTGGAACTTTGAGAAAATCATAACCGGCTTTCTTCGGAAAGCCCAAGAGCAAGAATGGAAGTTGCGAGATTGGATCCGTCAAAAAGTTAGGCAGTTCCCACAGTTCCATGGAAACCGAGCAACAACAGTAGACATCCGGTATTTTTGAGAGAACAGAGTGTAAGAAATAGCAGAAAAATTGGAGAGAATTCAAGAACTCTCCGTGAGTTCCCACAAGTGTGGGAAGTGTGTCAGCTTGATCAGGTGAGCTTGGAGTGGCTTGGTATGCTTGAAGAAAACCCGAATAGGTCTCAAGAAACGCTTCATGTGATATCTTCCTGTGGGTGTGTGAGCCGTAGAAGCTTTTTCAAGGGAGCTTGAACCGACTACACGAGTGCAAAAACTTGAAAGTTTTGACGATAATAAAAAAAACTCATTCTCTTCAAACCCATTATTCATTTAGGAAACGTTCAGTACATAAGCAAGTATGAGTGAAGGTATCGGATTGGCAAAAATAATGTCCAAAACTTTCAAGATTCATCCAAAGGCAAAACTTGAGGAAGATCTTTCGAAGTTGTTAACTTTTGAGCTGATCCGTTTCTTTCTTGAATTCCTCCACGGCCTCCCAGAACAGTAGATTGTCCATCAAGTCTTCGGATAGTGTTGGTACATCGCTCGAAAACTCCTTCTCGATCGGTGTAAAGCTCAATTTCCATCTTCCACGTTGGCACACTGTTTTGGATCATGAATTGGTCTAAAATCAAAACGTATCTCTGTTTGTTTCCTAACAAACTCAAAGTCTAGAATCTAAAACATCAAAGAGAATAAACTCACTGAAATACGAGAATGCTAGGAGACTTCTGCTGGTTGATTCAATGAGATTTCGAGTGAATCTTTTACTTTATATGATTTTGTTTCACCATCAGCACCTGAAAATTTGAAAGTTTTGTGTCAAACATAAGCGGAAACAATTGCCAAAGTTACTAAGCTAACCTTCGTATTTATCCATACACTTGGAACTCATTGCTATTTACCAGCCTTCGGTGTGACAGCTTCAAAATGCTATAGATACCCGTTTTATGTCGCCAAAGACATTTCGAGCAACGGAATCCTTTGCTAACTTATTCACCATATACTGATGTTCTGTTAAATTCTCATCCTTTGCGTTGACACAAAATGTTGCAGTAACCAGTGTGCTGGAATAAAGGAGAGTAGATTCTAAAAAATCAAGGGAAATAAACTCACGGCTTTCAAGCATTGCTTCAAACAGAACCTCTTCCAGTTGGCTGTCAAGTGCTTCTGCTGCTTCAGGTAACTTGAATTCACAGTATCTGGATATCTGAAAATTCGGAATAAAACATGTATAAACACAATTGAGGAACTTACCAAGCAGAGCTTTGTGGTATTGCAGATGATTGGAGTAGTGGAATAGTTATTTCAATCAGTCAAAAACTTTAGTAAAATCAAATACCGACCTTCACCAGAGAGTCCAAGAAAAGAGGAAAAACTAAAACAAGGGTTGAAACATTGGAAAAATCAGGGAGAGAGACGACTTTCATCAGGAAGTCCAAAAGGGGGATTGAGGCTCGTTAGCTCGAATCCGTGATTATATAGTGCATCGGGAGCTGTCATGACAACGGAGCAACAACATCAGAGCACACATGTTAATGAGAGGGCTGATGAGAAAAGAATAGCAGAGAACTCAGAGAAACCCAGAGCAGCTTTGGAGATGGGAACGGTATCATTATCCCGAGGGCCACTGAGCCACAGCAGCGTGGGCAAGTAAGCTCGGAGCCTCAACAAGAAAAGGGGCTTGCATTGAAGAGTTCTAGTGAAAATAAGTACGAAGCCCAAAAACGGAAAACTTGGAGAGACTTGTTTTTCTAACCTCTATAAAAGGTTCACGTAAACGAATAAAGACGTGGATTCTAGAAAGGCTTGCTGTATGGTTGTGCAAGCCCGCAATTCCAGGCTTGTTTCTATTGAGAGAACACCCGCGACGCCACCGCAACGCACTAACAAGCATTGATCAACCCGGTGGATAGGACAGCGAAGCGCTCAACGCGTATGTACTAGAAACAATTCAAAAAAGACAAATAGAACAAGTAGCGTATTTATTATAGCAAAATAAGCAAGTTGATAAGCCTGATATGACTTTTTGGAATCTTGAAAATCAAGGTCAAAATATCCAAGAATCTGTTTAGATTCTGTTCTCTTGAAAGTCCGTCATGGTAGATCCATCGTAGTTTGGAATTGTTGGTCCAAGCGAATAGCTTCACACAGGTCTTGCTAATGAAATTCGCGTTGTCGACAATGTTGCGATACTCTTTGAGCAGTTTCGCAGTTTGAATCTGAAGGGGAAGTCATCATTTTCTATGATAGCTAGACGGAAAACATACCTGGACTTTAGGTCAACATGATGGACGATGTTCTCCTTGATGTGGAAAGGCATATCGAGGAGGATTGGACGAGGACGAGACGACATTCTTTGCATTGGTTGGGAGAGTGATTGCGTGTCAATCAAAATCACGCCGCGTGGGTCAAAACAATCTCGACATTGTGTGGTTTTGCCAGCCAAATATGGATGCACGAATCTGAAAAATACAAGAATGAAAGCTTGAGAAATGACGGAAAGAAACTTACTAAATTCCAGCCAAAAAACCAGCAGAAGACAGTGCAGGTCCTCGCAAACAAATTGACAGAATAAAAAAAAGAGGAACATCGAAAAAATCGAGAGACGGTCCGCTCCGGCGGACCCAAGAATGATGGTCTATTAAAGATTCCTGGGGTATTTATACTGGCCCGTGTATATTGAATATATTGAGCTAAAAAATGTCGATAAAGTCGATATCCAGATCTGCGTCTCTTCCCTGCATCCACTCTTTACACGTTCTAGGTAAAATATAGAGAGCGTCATAAAGATTTATTGGATCGTCAATACGGTGGGATACAGCTAATCACAACAAGGGAAAACGATAAGAGAACGGAGCTAGTACAGCGGCGAATGCGAGGATGGTGACAAAGTCTTTCATATTAGAAGATTTATTAGAAGAAAATCATCAAGAAAATAACAAGAAGTGGAGACAATGCGTTTTAGAAGAATAGAAGCAAAAGAATCAGTTATTAGGAGCTCCTGAAGGCTGCCGCATGTCTCATCTTGTTGTTGTTTAGATATCTTCGGTATCGTAGCTCAGATGTCTGTATCTTGACCAGGTCTTCACCTTTCCCACGGCACCTTTTCTTATTTTCTGGTCAAAGTTCTTGTTTGCTGTTCTGGTGATCCAAATGAAAGCGTCAGGAAAGTAGCACCTTTTCACCACTGCGGACTTGTTCAAAGCAATATTGAAGGTTTGAGTCGCACTGAAATTAAATTTAAATTTAATTTTATTATGAACGTTTACTCACTTCTTGTCGGTTGTCACAAGGACGGACGACTTGCTCTTGGTGCAGACGAATTTTTGGTTTCCGCAGGTGTGGTACAATGTATAGTCTATCTCGTAGTTATGGTCCCAAAGACCATCGCCTCCGAGATCCAAATCATCGACAGAGAAACGGATATTCGGTTTATTTGAACAAAATTGAGCGGAAAAGACATCATCATCCTCGAGGCTGAAAACAGCGAGTTATCAGAGTTGTTTCAAGTTCACAGGTCTTACTTATCGGCCTCGTAAAAATATCCTTGAACACACCATTGCCCTGGCTCACTGCAGCTCAAATTGATTTTGAAGCTGGTGAACGCAGGTTTGGTACCGAATGCGTTGGTGACCAAGAAGCCGAGAAGAATAGCGAACCACATTGTTCTGAAATCACAGAGGATTTCAAGCCTGGTTGGCCAGCCCAGTCCGTCCGGGCCGGCCTATATTCCGAACCTGATTGAGAAGAGAACCAGAAGAAGATGCAGAGTCGAATGATACTGGAACTGGTCTCCGGGAGGGTTTTTATACATTTTGAAAATTTGCAATAACCATACCATAAAACGATGAAACCCACAGGAATGACTCATCGATATTGATTCTTGATCTGTGAACATCTTGAATGAACTGGAATACAAGAACGCTTGTTCCTTATCATACCGTTCATCATAATGCAATTGAAGTTCGGTAATTAATTTGAAACGCAAAAGTAGCCTGAGACTATGTAGAGAGAGTCTGCTTGAGGGAAGTGGGGTGCCACATCATTACGGGATTAGAGAGTCATCTGGCCAACTGTCACATTGATTACCACTTACACCTGAGATAGCCATCTGTCTACACGCTATTATTGCAGTCATAAGAAGGTCAAGTATACTTCTGAATGTTCATTTACTGAACAAAAAAAAGAGAAGCTGTCAGAGTTTCTAGCTATTGTGTTCCAGATCTTGGTAAAATGGTTTCCGATGAATTCGTTTATCAGGAGAACTTGATGCGATGAGAATGGTATTAGTATGATTTGAGAATGATATGAAAACCGATGAATTAGTTGTAGCAGGGTTGCGAGCCAGAACAATTTGTTTGTTCTGATGCATCTCGTCTGTTGAGCATTTCTCCTGAAACCGCCGTTGAATGCTTCTTCGCAAAACTTTTCCTGTTCAGTTTGAATTCCCATTCTTCAAACGACAAACGACATTCCCAGATACCACAGACTATTTCTCGCGCTTCCAAATTACAACCAAATTGTAATTGCATTATGTTGAACGATATGATGAAGAACAAGCGTTCATGTATTCTAATTCATTCAAGATGTTCGCTGATCAAGAATCAATATCGATGAGTCATTCCTGTGGGTTTCATCGTTTTATGGTATGGTTATTGCAAATTTTCAAAAAGTATAAAAACTCTCCCGAACACCAAATCCAGTATCATTCGACTCTGCATCTCCTTCTGGTTCTCTTCTCGATCAGGTTCGGAATATGGGCCGGCCCGGACGGACTGGGCTCGCCACATCAGGCTTGAAATCGTCTGTGATTTCAGAACGATGTGGTTTGTTATTCTTCTCGGCTTCTTGGTCACCAATGCGTTTGGTTCCAAGCCTGTGTTTACCAGTTTTGATATCAATATCAGCTGCGATGAGCCAGGAGTTCAGAAATGGTGCTTCCATGCTTACTTCTTCGAATCCGATAAGTAAGACCTGTGGATTTGAAACGGCTCTAATAACTGTTTGTGTTCAGCCTCGAGGATGATGATGCCTTCTGGGCACGGTTTTGCTCAGTTAAACCGAAAGTAAGTTTCTCGATCAAGGATTTGGAGCTCGGAGGCGATGGTCTGTGGGACCATAACTATGAAATGGACTATCAATTGTACCACACCTGCGGTCATCCAGGCTTTCGCTGCTCCAAGAGCAAGTCAGCAGTCATTGTGACTACGGACAAGAAGTGAGTGAACTTTCAAAATAATCTTGTATTCACATTTGATTTCAGTGCGACCGGGACATTCAATATCGCACTCAACAAGTCCGTTCAGGAGAAGAAAAAGTGCTCTCATCCTCTCGCATTTTCCTGGCCGGTCAGACTCCAAAATAGTCATTTTGGCCAAGTGAGAAAACAAGGCATTTTGGGAAAGTTGGAATCGTGGTCTAGACACCGGTCGCCTGCCTTCAACGTCCAAGACATCTGAACAACAACGAGATGAGACATGCGGCAGTCTTCGGGAACTCCTATCAACTTTTTCTTTTGCTTCTTTTCTTCTAAAAACGCATTGTCATTACTTCTTGTTGTTTTCTTAATGATTTTCTACTAATAAATCTTCTGTGCGCCACAATATCAGTTCCATCATAATTATGAACATTCTCCTGAATCAAAAAGAAATTGATCAGTTCCCCAACCGAAAAGAAAACTCCATGAGTTCTCCGGTAACTGATCAACCGTCATTTGTTTTTGTGTTGTTTCACACGTCCGCACAAAATTTTTCAATACTTTATCAAAAACGATAAACCTTTTTCTCGGAAACATCTTTGTCTCGAACGCTGCTATTCACTAGATTCGATTTTTTTGCGCTCTTTATTCTCGAGTATAAATACCCCAGGAATCTCCAGTAGACCGTCAAAAATTCGATAATCCAATCTAATTTGATCTAATCCGTGTGAAGAGTGTAGCTGCCACATCATCAGGGGATTAGAGAGGCGATTGGCATCATCACGTCATCTGGGGTCTTTTACACCATTTTACAGTCTTTATGAGGGTGGGAAACCAGTAACGAGGTCAGATTAGATCTGGATTATTTACCTATTTACCAATTTGGCTCTATATTCTTGAGTATAAATACCCCAGAAATCTCCAATAGACCATCATTCTTGGGTTCGCTGGTGCGGACCGTCTCCAGATTTTGTCAATGTTCCTTTTTCTTTTTTTGATTGATTTCGATTGATCATACGAAATTAGTAAACTTGCACTGTTTTTCAGTGACTGCAAAGCAAAGCATTGTAAGTTTCCCCATCATTTTTCGAGTTTCAATTCACTTTTCTTTCAGATTTTGGATGTCAATGTCTAGCAGGACATGGTAACCAGAATGGATGTCACAGAGTGCGTGTCAGCCGCTCCAACAGTGTTCCAAAATACTTCATCTGTTTCTAGCTTTGCTCAAGCAAGTTGAATGCTACGCAAATGAAGATTGTCCAGAATCCCGGAATCCCCTATATGGTAAGTTTTTATATATTCTTTTCTCAGGAAACTTTCATTTTTTGCAGATTTCTGAATGCAAAAGGACGTCTATGACAGAGAATGGCTGAAGAACAGCTGAAGATCTCAATCTATGATCGAGACTTTGAAAGAAAGAGAAACAATTTTCGACTTCCCACTATGTCATCACTACTTATCTGAAATCAGAGAAACGCTCACAGAGAAAATGAGAATAAAAGTGTTTTGGTTTGAATCTGTGCTGTTTTTTTTTGTCTTTTTACTGTCCTAACCTCCGTTACAATTGACAATGATGCTCACTTCCCACCCAACCAAGAAAAACCAAAAGAAAAGAACACCGTTCCAAATGCTCTTGATCATCTTACCACAACCCAGCCATGTTTGTTCTCCGAGTTATACCATAATGTTTACCTGTTCCGATGATGGACCTTTGGACGTTACTCTATCAGAAATCGCGAACATTTCTAGGAGTTTTTGTTTTGTTCTGTTTTCCTAACCATAAATCACACAAGGAGGAGCTAACACGGAAACAGACTGCACAGTTGTGTAAATACTCTCATTTTTGAGCAGACTACACCTCTGATCAGTGACAATTTGGTTTTTCTGATCTAGACTCTTTTACCTTGTCAGTTTCCTGAAACCTGGACTGTTTAGTAAACCCTTTAGAAACTTGAAAAGTGTAGTTTTCCTTACGTGCTAGAAAATACTGCTCTTATCAGTGCCAATTAGAATGATGTGCAATCAATGTGTTTGTGCACGCAACTATTTTGATGATTGAAACTGAACTATTGGTTTTGGTTTGTGTTTCCATTGTGATTTGTATCAATCAATCACGGAGAGCACAAGGAAGTTTGCACTAATGGACTTTGGCCTGTTGGGACCATTCAGAAGGTGTTAGTGATAAGGAAATGATGACAGGATGTATTTTGTGATGATGATTGTAGTCATTTCGTGCTGTGGACCCCTAGAAACGGTTATTGAAACATGTATAATGTTTGTTAGTGTATCATTTTCCATTCTGTTTGTTTCAATTTCACAGTGTGTAGTAATCAGTGAGTCTTGTGCAAATTGCCCGGTACACATTTGAAATGTGTACTTGTTTGAAATTGATTGTTTTCTAACATTTTTCTGATCATTTCCTTTTTTAATTTTGATTTTACTACTTTCAAATAGTACCAAAAGTTCGGGAACACTGAGAAAAGATGTTAGGTGTAGATAAAACATCTTGAAACCAATGATAACATCTAGCAAATGACCGCAATCTGTAGTTCAACTGAAAATCTCAATTTTGTCATTGAAAAACTGTGAAGATTGGAACACAGAAACATCAAGATTTTCGTCTTTTTACGTCTCAAGATAGCATCAGCACAAAAGAGGAAGTTACCAGTTCCAACTTCCAGATAAGATCTTTAAAGATTGTGGTTGATCAGGTACAACAACCCAAAACCAATCTTCCATATGAAGTTCAATACATCACATAGCGAAAGACCAAAAAAGAGCGGCGAAAAACACCTGATGCTTCACTTTTCATGCTTCATATGTCTGCAAATAAACGCCAAATCCGTTTGATCATCATCAAAAACTTGGTGCCATCTCATGTTCTGTGTTTCTAGCTTGACTAGCTAATTGAAATTGGAAGCTTAGCAAACTTAGAAACCCTACGATCCCTCTGGAAAACATAGTGTCCCTGATTTCTGCCACCAACCTCTCTTTTCAATCATTTTGAGCGTGTTATGATCATATGAAAGTTGTAGATCGTTCACCTCCGACCTTGTTTTGTTTTGTTCTATCCCTCCTCCATGTTTTCATATCATTCCATTCACAGGGGGGGTCTGGGGGTCTGACTGGTGTTGATCTTTCCGACCCGTTACATTCTTCTTTTTTCCTTTTTTCTCACTTGAGTGTTTGATCACTTTTCCGTTATATGTATGTATTTCTTCTATTTTTTTCGTTTTCTGTGTAGAGTTTAGTCTCGAGTCTCAAAAAATGTGTCTGGTGTACCCCGCCCCTTTGCCATACATCTCCACCAATCTTTCCCATGTCCACTCTTTCTTTTGAGCCTTATCTGCACTGCAATACAACTTGCCTACAACATAGTTCTCGGTCACTAGGAAAATCCCGTTGTACTTTTGCACAAGTCACAGAAAAAGCACAAAAGGCTCCGGGGTCCTTATCTGTAGACATGCAATGCGCATGCACAAACTGTTAGAGGCATTAGGCGTGCAATCAGTATCAATCACAACACCTGTTCTCACTTTTGCCTGTTGTCCTTTCTCATTTTTCTCTCTTTTCAGTTTCCTCTTTCTCTTGATAACTATACAATTTTTTGCTCTTCATTTCTATACATGTTTCGCAATCTATTTCGAACCTTTTCACTCTGAAAGTAACTGATTTCAGATGGATATAAGCCAACTGCTTAATTCCACGGGTCCACCTATACTTGTCACCCTACCCAACAGTTATGTAGTCATCCCATCAATCTTCTTCTGGATCCTGACCCCAGTTATCATTCATGACTGCAAAACGTCCAGATTGAGCCCACTACCATGGTCGACATTGATGAGTTTGAAATGGGTAAGTTTTCTCATTTACAAGGGATCATTTTACCCCTGTTTCGTTGCAGTTTGTCGCCAGTTTGCTGATCATTGACCGCTTATTCGTTTTTCTACTAGCTGTCTGGGAATCATTATTTGAACACAAAACAGTGACGGCTGACTTGTTCATCTATCCGTTTTTTCATTTCTTCACCCTTGTAAGTAACCGAGTCTGGTAGCTGGAAACTAGTTAGTTTTTGCAGCTAGCTCTGTTAATCGCCACAAATGAAGTCCGAAGAGCTGGAATTCACTCATCTGGTCCTCTATTTTGCATTTGGATGCTGTTCGCCGTCTCTGCGATACCAGAATTCTATCAATGGATGACTACAGGAAGCCAGCCAGAGGTTTGCCAAAGATTCTCGACAAAAGTTACATCATTTCCTCATTGCAGCTAGTTGCCCGAATAGACTTTTTCCGATATGTTGCCTACCTGACTTACTTTCCCTTGGTGGTCGCCGAATTTGTACTTCACTTTGTATCTGATCCGTTCCCGATGCCAAAATCTTATCAGGTTAGAAAAGAAGATGGATAGAGGACAAGATGATCATGATCAAAGAATCTATGATGTTTCAGAACACCAAGTGTCCAGAGGAAAACGCAAACTTTATCAGTAGACAGTTGTTACTTTGGTTCACCAGATTAGTGGATTTGGGTAGTAAACGTTCTTTGGAAGTGGAAGATGTGTTTGAAATGGATAGCCAAATGGATCAAGAGTACTTGAAATCGCTTTGGAAAACAGAGTGGTTGAAACAAACAGAAAGTGCGTAAAAGTGAACTCACATCTATATCGAGTATGTTTACTTTTGTTTCTGTTGCAGAGGCCCACAAAAAACAAGTGAAAATGGACGATAAACGTCAAAGATCCCGAACAGGAAGCGAAAAAGCACCGCTTTTGGGTACATTCAATAACTATGGTGCTGTGAATCGTGATGATACTGGTCAGTGTTGTGGTCGTGATCTTGTGCATGTTGGGAAATGTTGACTTATGTTTCATTTTGCAGACCGAGTCATTGTGCTGCCGTCTGTTATTGTGACACTTTGGCAAATATTGAAGTGGGAGCTGTTAGGAGGTTCTTTCATCAAGTTCTTGTCTGACCTTTTGCAGTTTGCCAATCCACTTTTTTTGAAGTAATCCTCTATTTCTAGAACATTGTTTTTCTAGACAGAAAACCAACGCGTTTCAGCTATTTGATAACCTTCATTGAGACTCCAGATGCACCAATCACTTCTGGAATTGCCCTTGCAGTGGGATTGTTTTTGGCGGGACAAGCAAAGTCGCTTTTTATGAATAACTATTTCATCACAATGACAAGACTAGGAGCCAAGATTCAGACATTGTTGAGTTGTGCGGTTTACGAAAAGGTTTACAATGTACACCGAGCTTCAAAAGTCAACTTTATTCAGGCAATCCTGCTCTCAAATACAGCTCGCCGTGAACGAACAGTTGGAGAAATGGTCAACTTGCTCTCTATCGATGTTGACCGCTTCCGAATGATTACTCCACAACTTCAACAGTACTGGAGTAGTCCCTTCCAAATCATCGTCTGCATGGTGCTCCTTTGGCAAACAGTTGGAGTTGCAGTTTGGGCTGGAATTGCTGTGATGATTAGTATTATTCCTATCAACTTCACAGTTTCAATTATAACCAAGAAGTGGCAGATGAAACTTATGAAGTATAAGGATGAGAGAATCCGGTTGATCAATGAAGTACTGAACGGAATCAAGGTTGTGAAGCTGTCAGCATGGGAGACTGCTATGGAGGAATCTATTGAGAGGGTCAGAGACAAGGAATTGAAGATGATCAAGAGCAGTGCACTTCTCAAAACTTTTGCGGATTGCTTGAATGTTGGAGCTCCAGTTTTCGTAAGTCACAATTGCTCTAAAATGTATATTCAGTACACTGTTTCAGGTTGCTCTTGCCACATTCACAGTCTTTGTACTCATAGACTCCAAAAACGTTCTCACCCCTAACATTGCGTTTGTTTCCTTGTCCCTTTTCAACTTGCTCCGTGGACCTCTCATGATGGCTGCTGACCTTGTTGCTCAAACTGTCCAAGTTGTAGTTTCTAACAAGCGAATCCGGACTTTCCTTTGTGAGAAGGAAGTTGATACTTCTGCCATTGACAAGGAGATCAGAGGGGAACGTGAGTTTCAGCGATACCTTTTTCTTGATAAAGATGAGGTTTAGTATACCAAAATTCCGTGGAGATCCACTCTGGTTCATTCTCTTGGGATGTTGCTGAAGCTCGGGTTCTCAGTGACATTGAGATGTTGGTAGCTTCAAAGGAACTTATCACAGTTGTTGGATCAGTTGGAAGTGGAAAGTCCAGTCTTCTTCTTGCCGCTTTGGGAGAAATGGAGAAAGTATGTGGATATGTTGGAGTTAGAGGATCTGTGGCTTACCTATCCCAACAACCATGGATTTTAAATCAGTCATTGAAGAAGAACATTTTGATGCAAGCGGATATGAACGACGTACTGTACAAGAAGATCATAGAAGCCTGTGCGTTAACTGATGACTTGAAGCAGTTAGCAGATGGTGATGAAACAGAGATTGGAGAAAAGGGAATCAACCTGTCTGGAGGGCAAAAAGCAAGAATTGCATTGGCTAGAGCTGTTTATCAATACAAGGATGTCTACTTCCTAGATGACCCACTATCCGCTGTGGACGCTCATGTTGGAAAACACATATTTGACAATATCATCGGACCAAACGGAATGCTCTCTCATACTACAAGAATCCTTGTAACAAACTGCACATCATTCTTGCAAGAGTCTAGCAAGATTATTGTCATGAAAGGTATGTAGAGCTTTGTGATAACCTTGTACTATTCGTTTTAGATGGTAGAATCAAGCACTGTGGAACTTATGAGGAGCTCTGGGCAGATGAAGAAGCAAGAGAGTACCTGCAAGAAGTTGACAAGGAATACCAAGAGGAAATGGAGTCAAGTGATGATGAAAGTGGAAATGAGAGTGGAGATGAAGTTCCAGCTTCTATCGGAGCTTCCAGTAGACTCTCGCGGATGTCTAGATTATCGAAAGTTTCCAAATCTTCTCGAAAGAAGTCAAAATCCAGTTTCGTTGAAAAGAAAAAGCCAGACGCCTTGATCACCAAAGAAGAAGCAGCATCAGGAAGAGTGAAAACTGGAATCTACATGCTCTACTTTAGAGCCATGGGACTTTGCAAATACGTTCTTCCATACTTCATCGCAGTTATCATGAATATGGGATTTGCAATGGGAAGGAGTCTTTGGTTGTCTGCATGGTCTGATGCTAACATTGACATGACGCATCCGGATTCAATGTCTGTTGGAACAAGATTGGGGGTTTATGCTGCTCTGGGTATTACGGAAGGTACGAATCGCTTTCAGAATGGTGCAAGATTATAATTAGTGTTTCAGTAATCTTCTTGTTCTTCTCCTTGTCCATCCTTCTCATTGGTGGTGTAGCAGCTTCCCGGAACTTGCACAGACCACTTCTTCACAATGTTCTTCGAAACCCATTGTCTTATTTTGATGTGACACCAATTGGCCGTATCATTAACCGACTGGCAAAAGATATGGAAGTCGTTGACTTGAGGTTGAGCAGTTCTTTCCGCTTCCTAGTGATCTCCTTCATCAACATGCTGCAGGTAGCGAAACCCTAGTTTGATGGAACATGTGTTTTTGACTTTCAGACAGTTATTATTGTAACCTACTCCACTCCATTGTTCATTGTGATCATTATCCCAGTGTATATCATTTACTACTTTGTCCTGAAGTACTCCATCAAGAGCACCCGTCAACTTCAAAGAATTGCGTCACTGACACGTTCTCCAATCTTCTCTAACTTCTCAGAAACCCTTCAGGGTATCTCTACAGTCAGAGCTTTCCAGTGGAATGATGAGTTTATCAGGAGAAATGATGTTCATGTAAGCCCCCTTGAACTGGATTACCAATAAACGTATTTTTTAGTTGAACACCCATGTCAAGTGCAGTTACTACTCCCAAATGTCTAACCGTTGGTTGGCGATTCGATTGGAGCTTCTTGGAAACATTGTTATTTTTGCTGCTTCTATTCTAGCGATTCTTGGTAAGGAATCGGGTCTGACTGCTGGTATGCTGGGACTTTCTGTGTCTTACAGTTTGAATGTGAGTTATCTTTTCAAAAAGAGCAAGCAGAAACATCACGGCAAACACTTTCAGATCACCTTCATGCTGAACATGTTTGTCCGTACTATCAACGACGTGGAAACCAATGTGGTTTCCGTTGAAAGAATCGATGAGTATACTAAAACAAAGAACGAAGCAGAGTGGAGAGCGGATTTCCCGAACCTACCACGTGGATGGCCAGTTGGTGGAGCAGTCAACATTGAGGACTACTCTTGTAGATATCGTGACGAGTTGGACTTGGTGTTGAAGAAAATCAACATTAACATTCTGCCGGGACAGAAAGTTGGAGTTTGTGGAAGAACTGGAGCAGGTGAGCATATTTTAGTGTAAAAACTGCTTCGAACATGGGTTTCCAGGAAAATCATCACTGGCGCTTGCTCTATTTCGTATTGTGGAAGCAGCAGAAGGTCAAATTGACATTGATCAAACTATTACTTCTCAAATTGGACTTCATGATTTGAGAGAGAAACTGACAATCATTCCACAAGAGAATGTGCTCTTTGCTAACACTTTGAGGTACAGATCTTTGACTTTTCTGTTTTAATCTGCGTTCCAGATTCAACATTGATCCAAAGGGAGACTATAGTGATCAACAGTTATGGACTGCTCTAGAAAATTCTAATTTGAAGGCTCATGTAGAGCAGTTGCCGCAGAAACTAGAGAGTCCTGTGGCAGAAGGAGGAGAGAACTTCAGGTATCTGAAACCAGCAACTTAGGATAGATTTCATGAGCTTTTTGCAGTGTTGGTCAACGACAACTCCTTTGTTTGACACGAGCCCTTCTTCGCAAATCTAAAGTACTAGTCCTCGACGAAGCTACAGCTGGAATCGACAACAGAACCGATTCAATGGTTCAAGCGACAATCCGTGAAAAGTTTGCGGACTCGACGATTATCACAATTGCTCACAGACTCCATACTATTATGGACTATGACAGGATTATTGTTATGGAGGCTGGACGTATTGTGGAGGATGGTATTCCTGGGGAGCTGCTCAAGAACAAAAACTCAAAATTCTACGGTCTCGCCAAGTCTGCGAAAATTGTTTCGTAGTGTGCTTTCTCTTTTTATTATTATCTTTATTAATGAACTTTCGATTTTGAATAAGAATTATTAGCTAAGCAGTCACTACGGCATTAAGGTTTCCTCCAGTAACGTAAGATCCATTAGCGAGGTGGTAAGCGCATGAGAAAAAATAATACTCTCTATTGATTATACTTGAAATGCTCCAAAGTCGCGTAGTTGTGTCACATGTGATTGTAGATTCAGTAGGCATGCCATCCACGCCGCCAACCTGGGAAAATAAGTCTCACTTAGAGTATGACGGATAACGGTTTCACATACCACTTCTGCAGCTGGTACAATTACTGGTGCTGTCGATCCAATTGTGTCATTTCTGTTCACTGCTACTCCGTTACCAATATAAACCGTGGTGTTAAGGTAAGAAGAGAGAGCACATGTAAAAGTGATCGTCTGATTGCATGTCCAGTTTGCTTGTACCGGATTGGCAGTGTTGATGGAATCTCCATTCAAAGGATATGTGCAGCAATCTAAAATAAACAAATACGGATTGCTCTGATTGGGAGTACAACTTACTATCTACTACTGTTGCCGTTGTAGTCGTAACATTAGAAGCCACTGTAGTAGTGGAAACGTTTGGACTGATAGTAGTAGTGACAACCGAAGTTGTAGGTATGCATCCATGAGAGATAGATATAAACAGGAGGAATAATAGTTCGTTGAGCATTTTGCCACCTATGAAAACTAAATTTTCCATTGAAAGTTGTGCTATTTATACGCTGCTGAAGTCCGTTTTGAACTTGTTCACTTTCATACTGTTTTCACTCTTTGTCTAGACCTTTTTTCATTGGAAAAATGCTAATTAGTATCCGTCTTTGCAACTTTCATTGAGAAAAAAACCAATGCTAATTAGAAATTGAAATCTAGCAACTAGTAGAAAAAAGATATAGGTCAAACAGAACTTTTGGATGCATAAAAGGGAACTTTGAGTCTGCTGGCGCCTCTATTTCCCGTTGACTCTAAATAATGCACCACTGGCTCGTAATCGCTACTCTTGTTGTGTTATCAAGTGGATGCATACCTTCAAATTCAGTCACAAATCCTGTAACCACTACCACTGCAGCTTCAACGAATGTCACCACAACTGCAAGTGTGACAACAACTACCATCAGCTCTAATACTACTAATACTACTACAACCACCACAACTACCTCGGCTCCTACAACCACCACAGTTCCGAATAGTAATTTTCATAACAAAATTTTTTAGAATCTGCCCTTTTACAGATTGCTGTGCCTGGCCAATCACTCTAACCGGTGTAAATACTGTTGATCCTCGCCAGGAAGCGTGGAGTTGCAACCAAACTATCACGTTTACATGCTCTCTTATCAGTAACAACACCCAATATGTTGCTGCTGGAGTTTATGCCACAAATGCTGCTACTAATGTTAGCACTATTGTAAGTTCAACTTTCACAGGATCTTTCGGAACTCTGTGAGCTTTTAGATCTCCTCAAACATCGTTAACACAATGGTTATCAACTGTAGTCCGACTTTCTCTTGGTACGTCGGAGCAGCCACTTCAACTCTCTATAGCTATTTTGCGTGTGCATACAGACGCGGTGATGGATCTTATGTCATCATAAATGTTTGATAGGACTGTTTTTGTACATTAGTGTAATGTGAAATAAACGACTCATTCTTGATGTCCCCCACATTTTACTCGCTCTCTTGGTGAATTCAAATTCAAAACGAAATCCAACCAACTCTCTTGAAAATGAAAGATGCACATTTCCCCTTGACTCATCTTTTGTTGTCCACCTCGCTCTCGGGCTCCGACTAATTGTGTTTTTCCGCTTCTAGTGTTGTGTTGATCCCCGCTGTGCTTGACTAGTTCAGATTTTCATTCAAGTTTATACTACACATGAATACGATGAATACGATGACTAGTTCTCTGAAAATGACATTTTGCTCTGAGTTGCTCTGCTCTTTCAAAGACCAGATTAGATTAGCATTCATGAATCTGCAGGTCAAGTTGACCTCCTATATGCATGGCTCATCTTTAAATGTTTATTGAGTATACATATAAGTGGGAAAATAATTATAATATGTAGCAAGAAGCGTTCAAAGATCAATCAGGGACCTAAAGCGGTGCATAATGATCCGAAAGAAGAGAGAGGAGTGGATGAAAAGATGAATAAAGCAATTTAGAACAGAAACAAGGAAGAAAGAAAAGGAAAGAGAGTGTAGAATGGACAGGATTTGGCAATTAGTTGATACAGTTTCAGAGTGTACCCGGGAAAGGGTAAAGAGATCAGATAGAAAGAAAAAAACACCAAGAAGAACAAAAAATTAGAGAAGTGTAGAGAGATTGGCTCTGGAGTTCTGTCTACGGGAGCTGCGGAACGACACATATGGCGATCTGGACAGTTTTGTGGTCATTGTCTCATCGACACACTCGTACTCGGATTTGGTAAACGATGGGAACAGCCAGCAGCAGAACGCGGACATCGCAGCAGCCGCATCCCGGAGGCGTAGGCGGAAGTGACGGCAGCAGATGATGTAGACGATTGGGTTGGTTGAGGAACTGGAAATAAGAAAAGTTGCGATGCGAAGTTACAATTGGCACATGTGGTCATTCCTATTCAATGTGTTACCTTTGTTGCTTTTTTATTCTATTTCTAACGCCGCTTTCTAAAGGTTCTAAATGCGCTGTGCTTTTCTACTTTTGGACACCTTCCTTGAGCGTTGAAGCAGAGCCCACAAAACTTGACCCCCGGGGGCAAAAACCGAAACTTTTTTCAAAGAAGAGATTTAGCTTGATTCGAAGTCAAAGTCAAGCTTTGAGTACTTTGTGGGAACCTGAACTCAAGCTTACCTCATAACTGATAGGACATTGAGAAGTAGACGTAACCATTGTGGCAACTGGACACTGTGATCCAAAAGTTTCTCGAGCATAAAGAGCACTTGGATTGGTGTATAGCATAAGAAGTAAAGGAGCATAGAGATTATGAGCATTTTGACAACAGACCGTCTCAGCTTGAGGATCGCTTCCTAAACAGGGCAAAGGTTAGGTGAAAGAGACAATTTCAACCCACTTGTTGACTATGATTAGCAATGTTGTGATTAGCACCTTCTTTTCCCCAGAGAACACGGCACATGATGGAATAAAGAGTGGTAAGGAAAACAAGTGGAATGGCGTAAAGGACAATCAGCTCGCAGTACTTGAAGTATGTTCTGCAAGACAAAGGACATGTTGGTGTTGTTATGTTAGGATAGCTTACCGAGTTTTGTGAGAGATACCCTTCCAGAAGCAGAAATAGAACTTGTGGAACACGATGCCTTGGTATAAGAAGTACGGGGAGGCGAAACAGGCGGCTACACACCAAACGGAGGCTAGAACGGAGATCTGAAACAGATAGGTGAAAATGAGTAGGAATTGGTTTGAAGGTACCGTGGTTTTGGTGGAGAATCGTTGCATCCGCATTGGAGAGCAGATTGCCAAGAATCGCTCCACACCAATCGCCATCTGAAATCAAATACGATCGTCCCCAGTTAGCACCCCCAACTCAAATTCCCCCTTTTCCCAAGTCCATGAATAATCCAATCCCCAACTCCTCCATTCTTCTCCCTCTCCTCGGCAACCAATTTCTCCCACTTTTCCCATTATGTCTGTCTAGTCGGACTGAGAAAGAAGTTCCCTGATCGAAAAGCTTCGAGTTTGAGTGAAAAATTTCAGGAAGGATGGGATAGGATGGATAGGCATCATGTGAACTCTTGCAAAAAAGGGTGTATATTGGCCAAATTTTTTTCCTTTTTTTTTGGCTAACGGACGAGGACGCCTTCTCCTTCCCCCTCTCCTTGATCGGCAACAATGAAAAAGAATGATGATGGAAATGAGGGGAAAAATGGAATGACACGCTTCGGCGGAGCATCAGGAAGATGAGATGGCAACCCGAAAGTTTGTTGCGAAGGAGTGAGCGAGAACACAAACTGATCATTGTATTGCGAAACGTGGGAAAAAGAAGAGAAAAGAGGGAAAACATGATTATTTTGGGGTACGCTCCCGGCTTGATCGGACTACGTGATAAATGAAAAGGAAAAAAACGTACCTGTAGGAGAACACTGGCGTAGAGAAAGTATTCTTGGAGGAATCGGAGCAAGTGACAGGCGAAGTTTGGTAGGAGCCATCCGCGATCAATCAGTACCAAGATAGCATCCGGGGAGCAGAAGATGAGGTTGCCAAGGTCCGCGATAGCAAGATTGAGCAAAAACTGATTCACAGAAGAGTTCATCAACTTGCGGTCCATCAAGATGACAAAGACAATGAAGACGTTCCCGATGACCCCGGAACAGATGATTGTCAGAAAAACAAGTCCGAAAACAATAAAGTAGAGCTTTGGATGGCATGAAAAGCATTGAAGTGGTGCTGATTGGGTGGCAAGCACACTCATTAGCGTCGTCGTCTGGTCCACAACACCGCTTGAGTTGTTCATCGCGTTCAACAGGTCTGCGGATCTTTCGATCACGTTTGTCACGTTGGCCGCAATCATTGTCTAGACTGGAGCATGCAAGTTGGGAAAGGGATTTCTGGAAGAGAATTGGTTAGTTATATGGACTACATGTGGATTGGCATCAAGGAAGTACATGGTTGGTAATAGGACAAAGACTCCCAGAAAAAAATATGAGAAGGAAGAACACAGAAAACGCAAAAAGTGAATTCAGGAAGCCGTATGCAAGTACTCCGGACCTTGCCAAATATTAGACATGCCTGGAATCCCTACCGCCAATAAACATGTCAAAAACCGCCATGAAGAATAAACATCCGCCTCAGCGCATGTTCTTCAGTCTAGTTAGACCTTCGACAAGGATTTCATACACACAAATAATAACACTCTTACCAAGAAAAATAGGCAAAAAGAGAGGGCGGAGCTTGAGGAGCTTGTGCATTCGGGAAAAGAGCGGTTTGCGCGGAGGGGAGAGGAGAAACGTGCATCAGGAATTGGGACCGGCGGACCACTATGAAGACAAATTTCAAATTTCAAATTTCACTATGTGATCGCCGTAGTCGGTTCGGGAGCGGAGGAAAAAAGGAAGATGATGAGGGAAGGGACGGCCGTCAAAATATGCAAATATAGCAGTTTTTGGAGAACGTTGAGCTAAAGAGAGAATGCCCTGAGGTGGTAGGAACCTTTGAGCTTTGAACTGGGTCTCTAGAGATACAAATACTAAAGATAGATGGGTTCATCTAAAAGATCTTGAAAGCCTCGAAACTGGAGTACGGTAGATACAGAGTCAAACATCCATTCCATTCCCCTAAAGTGTTTTCACCAGGATATGCCCTTCCCTGTTTTCTCCCCCTAAACCACGCCCCTGCTCCAAGTACGGAACCCCAGTGACCAAAATTCTAGAGTAAGGAAGGAATGGAAAGTGAAACGAAACGACAAAGAAGACAAAACAAAACAAAATCAAGTGAAGTGGCTAGGACAAACTGAGTCTGTTCTGTTCGCTTCGCTATCTTCTTCAATGAATTATACATTTATTCTTCGTTTTTAGCTCAACAAACTCCAGTCAAAGGAAGTGGAGGAGGAACAGCTAAGTAACTAGAAGGCAGACTTGATTTTTTTCACACTTTCAAGAAAAAAAACGAAATTTGAGATAGAGATAGGTCTAGAAGCACAAGACATAAACAAAAAACAAATCAAGTTTCATCTTCCTGGATCAAAGGGCATAATCTTAGAGAAAGGGAGAAAGTGCCCAAACAGGATAACCCGAACTACGTGTGAAGTGAAACGATATCGGATAATCTGGCGGGAAATGAAATCAGCGCAAAATTTCCGACGAACATTTTTTTCTGCTTGCTCCTAGAGAGTTCCGAGCACCCAAGGGCATGTGTTTTGCTGTGCTCTTATTTTTATCAGAACGCAAAGCAAGCTTGGCAAAAAAGTGTGAAATGTTTACGAGCCAACTGAGAATAGAGTTCTGAGATTTTAGAGCTTGGCACGTGCGTACTTTGTTTAGGAATGTACAGGGACCACCTATGACGTTTTTCCGCATTCTAAACGAAACGAGAACGTTCGTTTACAATGCGTGCTGCAAAATTGAGAAGGTTGGTTTGGCTTCTCCTTTTGGGCATCTTACGACGTCATTCTCCAAGGTTAAAGGTCACTTTTGTACAGCTTCAGACCATAAAATCCAGCTGAATGCAAAAAGGTCAAAAAAGCAACTCAGATATGTAACCTGACACCCATCTCAATATCCCTCTCAATTCCGGAACACAAACAAGCAGGTTGGTTGGTTCTTCAAAAAAGTGTGACGTTTCTCGTTTCTTGTCGTTTCTGCAGGAGAAAAGTGAGGAGAAATATCTTCATGCTTCACCACGGATCTAACTCGTTGGAGGTACAACAAAAACACGTCCTTGGGGAATGCGGTTTGCGTGAAATCATTTTTCAACCTTCAGATGGAGTGAGAAACGGACCAAAGTTTGAAGCTGAGTTGGAAGGACAGGAAAGGGTTCTTTGTACTTTGGGATAACATGTCTCTACTATCAGTAGGAGGAAAGTAGGATAGAGTGTGTTTTCTGTTTTCTGTTTTTGTTTCGGATTAGACGAACACGAACAAATCCTAATGCGTTCCGTTTGGAAAGATTAGTGTATAGAGTTTCAGAAGCGGGCAATTGCATAATAATATCACAAATCAGTTTCAGCCGTATTTGACATTTGAGACCTTCTCGTTCGTGGAATCAAAACGAATCAAACGGTGACTGGAACCGACTTCGACTTGACTTCCAAGGAGGAAGCAGTCCGGTCCAAATCACAAAGAAATGTGGGAACCTTGAAAACAAAAGTTGCCCCCTTCTGTTTTTCAGCTCTCTCTCTCTCAGTTTCCGGCTCCACAACGCGTCATAATTATCGCGTGCCATGTCCTGTCACAAAAACGTGGCTGTTCTCCCCGAGACCCCACGAGTTGAGAACCTTAGCAGGAAAAAATGACCCCATTACTCATCTAGCAGGACCAGGACATTACACTGTTTTTCCAGACAAAAAAGTGTGGAAATGGGAAGGGAATGAGAATGATTGCTTTGTTTTCTGCTCGGGTCACAAGTCTGTGGTTGTGTTTCGTTCTTTCCCAGTTTCTCACCAATTCCACTTTCAGACAGGTGCACTTCTCGGCGTTTTTTGTTAAATTAAATTGGAGAAAAACAGAGAAAAAATGGGAGAACTCGGGAAAACTCCCACAAGTTCTTAGGGCAAGCGGAAATGTCGAAAGAACAGAGGAAATCTTGAGAAATGGAGTGTAGTTTGAAGCTGAAAACTTCATCGTTTGACTTTCTTTGATCCAAAAAACTGAAAAGGAAGAAGGAACCGAAAAACACTATTTTGAATTTCTTTTTTGGATTATTTGCTATTGATACAGATAGAAATTGTATGAAGGGATTAGCAAAACAGTTCTAGTTCCAGTTCCAGAATAAATATCCATCCGAATGAATATGAGAAGCCACAATTCATAATATGAGGTAGGTGGGCAAAAAATGAGACTGACTAACAAAAGCCGTACGTCAAATGAGATTGTTGTGTACTTGATGGTTATAAAGGGGGAGGAACGGAATAGGAAAAGAAAAGAAAGAAAAGTTAATGAATTCTGAGTCTTTGTTTTTCAGAATTTCAGAGCTAAAGAAAGAAAGAAATACAGAGGGTTTTCAGTTGAACCAGCACCAAAACCAGCCCACGTAACTTTTTCCAAGAACACAAATCTTCGGACAATCGGCACCCTGGATATTAAGGGTGTCATTGTCATGTGGTTGACACAAAAAAACCACTGAGCATGAGAAAGATGTCCTCATTTTTTGTCGTCTGGAATGGGATGACCAGGCCTTTTCGCCCGTTTTATTTATTCATTTTCAGACGGATGAAAGGGATTCTAGATCGAGGATTCTGGATTCTGGATTCAGACGTGATTTTGCCTGTGGAAATCTAAATGAGATGAAAAGTTAATGAAAGCAAGCTGAAAAATGAAAAATGAAGAGAAAAGAGTTTTTTAATGAAAGAGAGGGAAATCTAGAAGATTCTAAAGATTCTGAAAGGAAAAGTAGACCTCAAGATCAAAATCTGGGGCTACAGTAATCCTCCCTAATCTAATGACCTTACAAAGAAAGCCTGATGTCATATTCCATGTAACAAGGTGTTCCTTTTGCCTAAATAACTTCGGACCACTAGATTTCCGGGAAACCGAGAGAAGCAAAGCAATCCCTTCAATAACTAAATCAAAACATGCTAATTTGTTATGTGACTAGTGACACCAAAACGTAAAAATTGCTCTGGTTTGGTTTGGTTTTGGAGATGAAGAAGACCGTAGAGAAAACATATGTATTTTTAGTCTTGCCCCCGTGTTCATCATGTATTCCCCCTCCGCACTGCCAAAATGAGAATCTCGGAGCAGATTGCAACAAGTTGTCTTGCATCTGTGTTTCTACACAAATACAATTAGAGAGGTTTTCTGACGACATTGAGTGTAAATTGGTGTCGGTCAAAGATAGATCAAACGAGGAAAAAACTTTCGAAAAAAAGAGATCGACACATTGAAACACACTCTAAATCGAATTCCCAATTCCCTCCCCCAAAAAAGGCGGGGTGAGTGGAAGGGAGTAGACGGATTTTTATGAATGGAAGAGCCAAAAATTGATATGTGCATCGCTTTGTGTCTTTGAGCTATAGGAATGTTTTGTACACATATCATGCACACATCAACAAAAATTTTCAAATTTCTACCTGGATGTTGTAGTGGAATTGGTCGGGTTGAGCGGAATAGTGGAATGAAGATACAAAAATGAGTAGCAACGCTAAAACTAATAAATATGGAAATGAGGAGGAAAGAACGTTTCATGATTAGATTAGCATAACTTTGATGATGTGGGTAGCATGATTCAGAAAGAAGGGATAACCTTTTACCTTGGAACACGGAACAAGAATCCTTTAGAGCAAAAGTAGAGTGAAAAAGAGTAGAGAAACGTGCTGAATGAACCGTAAAAAAGAGAAAATTGGTTGATTAAGTATGCAGGGATATCAGGAAGGATCAAACAACTCTCTACCTTCTTCTCACTGTTCTCTTTGCTCCATCTGCTCATCCTAACTCGATTCAAGACAAAGTTAGAGGGGGCACACGGAAAGGGAAAACAACACGAAATCTATGAATTCCTCTCCGTCTTGAAGGCTTTGAATGAACGGATGGGTTGGACAATTGAGTTGAAGCATAACTTGTTCATGGAATTCGTTGGGAGCACAACAATGAGATGGTCACGGTTAGTTGTGTTGACTAATTTGTGTTTACTCACTCACTAAAACTTGAATTGGAACGGACTAGTAGTCGGAGCAGAACAGAGAGAGATGCCTCTTGCAAACCTTATTTGCTGCTGCTCACACTACTGATCTCTCACATCAATCATTTCGGCTTAACCCTTCAAGGTCATTTTTCGAAAAGGGGCGGAGCTAAAGTGCAAACGCTTAACTTAGCCCACGTGACTTTAACTTTGACTCACACAAATCCCAGATTGTTTGGATGAGGCGAGAACTTTGAATAAATTAATCAACGAAAGAAAAGCGTAGTGTTTTCCAGTTGTGTTGTTGTGGTGTGAGTGCAGTGAGTAGGCTAGCGGACCAATATATGATACTCGTGATTCGGGTTTCGTGACATTTGTTGCAGGCTTCTAGGAAGAAGTGTGACAAATTCCAATCTAAGGTAATGGTTCTCATAAACGGTAACAACTTCTAGCTAACACCATGTCATTCTAACAGTTGGTCTTTTGGTCGATTACTGAAAATTTACTGATGATTAGACCGATTCAAGCTTTTCCAGATCTCACTGCAAAAAAGAGATCTTTGAAATGGAAAAACGGAATCGGGTGATAATTTGGACCCGCCTGAATCTCTGATTGCCATCCATTTCCTATTTCCCAACGAAAGGGGTCATGAAAGATAGATAAGGTCCGTGGTAGCAGACAAGGCGTAATCAAGGGATAACATACAACAATCTAGGAGAAGAGGGTTTTGGGATTCTGGATCCTATTATCGAATTATACAAAGGGATTTCTTCTAGAAAAACGGAACGTTGAGTGAGTGTGGGTTGAGCGTCATCAGATCCTCAGATCCCACTTCAACTCCCCTTTCCCTACCTTCCCCTACCCACAAACACTTGTACCAACAGCTTCAGGATAACATTATTTTTGTCGTTTCGCGTTTGTGTCTGTCTTGTCTAAAACACCTGATGACTCGACTCGACGCCTCCCTTGCACATCACTGACTCTGCTTTGCTTTCCTTTGCAACGGAAAAAATAAATCAGGAGGAAAAGGGAAGGCGTCTGGAGAGAGAGAGGGAAGTTGAACAGCAAAAAAAGAAGAACACTGCCCACCAGAAGTGGTGGGGGCATGGATGAATTTCCGGAGCACATTTACATTTTTCTCGAGACATGCTACGGGAAATGCAATTATGTTCGTTGGCTCACATCATTTTTGATTGGTCCGACTCGACCGGGAGTTGAGTTGGTTGAACGGCGCAAAGTCTGGGTGTTTGGGTTCAGGTAGAGAAAGAAGGTGTCGAATGAGGAAAACAGAAAACAGCGATCCTTTCGGAAACCATAAGATCAAAGCAAGGTCTAATTAGTTCTCAGAACAGGAAAGACTAATGAAAGATGTTTACGTTACTTTCCTAAACTCAAACTTCACAAATGACCCTTCAGGTTCCTGCTCTGGATTCTGCTCCTCCCACCCTTCCAACATCATGCTATTTTTAACCCAATCAAAGTCTCACAACCTTATTTTGGGATGAATTGTAGCGTTGTTGGAGTGCGTCGTGAGCAGAGTGACCACAAAACATAAAAAGATGCATGCCATCATGGATTTTGTTCCCACGCCCTCTGTTTTGAAATGAATCAAATCAAAACGTAAATCTCTTTGGCTCCTTGGTATGGGGATAAAAGACCTTTCGGAGGGTCTGGTCCATCAAACAGACCAAAATACACCTTACTTTTTGCTTTCGTTGAACTTTGCAAGTGTGACATGAACAAATGAATTGAACGGAAACCGGAGGGGGGACAGAAAAAAGAACAGAACTAGCAGAAAAAGGAGAGTTGGGGTCATTAAAACGGACGAGACTGGAGGAGGCTGAGACAGAAGACGTTGATAGACTACTTTCCATTAGAAATGTGGAAGAAATTTCGGAGCGGGGAACAAACTGAAGCGAACCGAACTGCAAGCGAGAGAACGAACAAGAAAAAGTAATCAGGCGTCTAGGAGTCTATCGTGGGAAACGGGAATGGGAGGAAGCGAATCGCAGCGATCATATTAGTCAGAGATAGAAAGATCGTCTTGTCGGCTGCTTCCTGAGCCATTGAGCACTGGTTTTTTGAGCTTGATCTGCTCTCCTGTTCCCGCTCAAAATATGTATATTTGGTTGATAGAACAAGTAGATTTTTGAGGTAAATTGATCCAATTACTGTTGCAGACTAAAAAATAAGGGTCAGGGAAAAAACAAGCACGAATTTTGTAGCTATTGCAAGATAACTGGAACATGCTAAGAAAATCATCAAGAAAACAGCGGTATCGTTCAAAAAAGCGCATGAAAATGTTCTTTTGTGGTTCAAAAAGGTTCAAACGATCCGAAAACGTCCTTTAGCTCATCCTAATAAAACTTCATCAAAAATGAATTGCTCTCGACATTAGACATTCATCCTACTGTTCTCACAGACGCAAAACATCTACCCACCATTTTCATCTCGATGTATGAATTCTTGGCTAGCGGGACCCTAAAAAAGGTGTCTGGAATTCAACGCAACCTTTCCACTGGAAACACTGACAAAAAGTTGAACTTTGCCACATAATCACCATAATTATCGTCTAGGGAAACAAAGCGGAAGCCGAGAAAGAAAGAACGAACGGACGTTCAGATCTCAACCATCAATTTTTGATGAGTGTCTACCTCTACTTCTACCTCTTTAATGTCAAGATAACAAGGCAATCAAGAGATTTTTGATCCGTAGATTTTCAGACTTTCATTTCAGCGTTTTTCCCTATCGCTAGTCCGTCTGGGAAGCTGCACTTTTTCACAGTTGTTAGTTGACTCAGAATCTCAACTCTGGGCCAGTAGGCTCACGAAAACAAGTAAGCAAAGCAAAGTGCGCTAATTTTCATCTCATTCACCCTCTTAGCTTTCTCGCAGCAAGTTTAGTTTTTGCTCTAGATAATTGCTAAACAAGTTGGACGGGTCCGAACCTAAGAACACATAGAAACTGAACTGTCATTAACAGAGGAGGAGTCGGAGAGTGACATTTGAAGGAAAAATTGGCGAAATTGCTCCGTGGCCTCTCGCCTCGCTTTTCTCGCATGGAGAGAAGAACGCACACGACAGCCGTCCCCTCCCACTTTGCCGCCCGTTTTTACTTGTCTCATCAAGTGCATCGTGTGTGTTTTTTTGATGGATTACTTTACTTTATCCTAGGAGTCGGTCGGGCCGGGGGAAGTGGAGAGTAGAGGACCAAGAAACTGGTGATTATCAGTGCCAAAACTCACAACTGCTGTTATGTGTTGATCCATCTCAAAACACGGAAAAACAAGAGAAAGGGCAAGGGGAGGCGGTGGCAGGGAAACGGAACAAAAAAGTTCGGGAAAACAACAAAAATCAGGATGAGAAAAGATGAATACGAAGTTGGGATCAGTGAGAAAACAATGACAATGATTGAAAGAGCAGAAAAACAGTTCACAAACAGAGTTTCAATTAGCTGAATACACTGCAAAACTGTCAAACCAAAACAAAACCAAAACGTGTCGGTTTCCGTCTGAAAAGTAGATTCAAAAGTAGTTCCTGCACATCTGAAAGTCGCAATGGCACCCATCCGCCGCCGTTCCTAGACAGACCATTGAGCGTCTTCAATTGTAAATATTCATAGAAATATAATACTATGCACCCATTTCTCAGTATCCCCCATATTATTTTGTGGTTTTTCATCCTTGTCGCTTCCATCTCGCATCCGTTCGGTTTTTGTACCTTTGTCTTGCTTCTACATTTACATCTTGCCACTTTTACTTTCAAGGCTAAAAGATGACAAGATGGATATGTTTACCTAGAGGAAAACCGCGAAAAAACCTGTGCAGGATGGGGATATACAAGGTTGCAGGCAGTTTCGGAACTATGTACAAAAAGATGTCGACGTCATCGAATGCGAGCGAACCTCATAACTCTTTCTAATATCGTCACCAACGATCTCCACTTTACACTTGGACAGGGTCTACTCTTAGCAAGTACAATACCTCTTTTCACTTCAACCCCGCCCTTTCCCTTATCGCGCCATAACAATACGGTCTCACTTGAGTGAGAATACTTTAAAGGTCTCTCAAGTAGTAGTTCATGAAGTTCAGATTCAAAGATCCTTTCTTTCAATTCATCCTATTCCAATTCATTTGTTTTTGTTTTCATCTCATTTCCGTTCCTTCCCTTTCCTTTCATTTCCCTTCTGCTTTCTTTCTTTACCAGAGTAAAGGTTCGTCGATCAAGACATCTCCCATTTCTACATCATCTAACGAGTTGAGAACGCTTGGTATTTTTAGACGAGAAAAGCCCGCAAAAAAGAAGCAGGGGATTTGAGTGCTAAATGTATGCTTTCGGAATTGGACTTTATCACATCATAACATTCATTGCGCACAAAAAAGTCATTACGAAATTTCAGGTTCCATCAAAAAAAAATCATGACCGTGGACCCCCCGCTGTTGTGACATATTCATTTATTCTTCTCATCCGTGTATATCAATAGAGATAAAGCTAGTTTGATTGCGTGTATGGCATGTGAGTGTGTCTGCTGCATGTGTGAATCTACCCTCGGTGTGGAGGCAACAAGCCATCTCTCTCCTCCCCCTCCTTCAAACATGTCAGGGCCCACAAACTGTACTTCAAATTGATACAGGACATATCTATTTGTTGTTGGTCACTAGTCACTAGGGGAACCTACTTTGAACAAAATTTTCTTTCATCTCCATTCTCTCTTAGACTTGCTTGTTCTCAGTGCCTCTACTCTACTCTGCAAACGGTAACCAAATCCTAATCCCGGATGATCGGATGATCTTTCCGCTAAAAATTAGACGGTTTCATCTCCCTGTCCACTCCTCCTACCTCCTCTTTCTCAGCTTTTTCTGCATTTTGGGGCGAGGTTTCCAAACGAAAACGACGACGGAAACCCGACTTTCACTCGGCTTTCACCTCCACTTTTTGTTGCGTATTGGCACGCCTGGTCTGGCTTTGACGAACACGTCGGAGATAAGGCCAGGGAACGTGAATGGAAACCATGACCGCGGTGTGAAGATTTTTTGTAGTATGCTTTTGCTTTCTCTCTTTCTCTTTACAAACGGTTGTATTGTTTGTTGTATTACAAATTATTCTCACTGATAATCTATTCGTTATCTTGTTCTTTCAGAAGTTATGCTTCGGATAGCTTCCATTCTTGTCGTGACTCTAAACCTGGCACTCTGCCAGAATCTCTATGGACCTTCGCAACTGGACGCTTACTTCCGGTTGCTGAGAAACCGAAATCTCGGTGGTTTCGGCACCTTAGATAACATCGCCAGCAGAATTCAAACCGCCGAGAAACAACAATTCCTTTCCGGTCTCCCACCACTACCAATGACTCATGATGAAGGTTGGTGTTCAAGATTTAGATCATGCAGTTGAGTTGTGGACAAGTAGACAAAACTTTGCAGTCATTCACGTTCTTACAACCGAGTCACCAACAACAACTGCTAAGCCCACAGCTCGTCCGACCACTCCTCCCCCACAAATTGACCCGTTTGTTGTGAACAACATCCCGGAAGGACCGCCGGTTCCAGAGGAGAGGTTTGGTTTCGAGATTTTGCATTGGAACTCGGAAGAAATGGACTGAAATGTTTTGCAGAATCGGGGGAACATACGATGACGATGGCAATTTTGTAGCTGCAACTAACTTGGTAACGGAGAGGAAAAAGAATCTGGCCCGAGGTGCTAGAAACTACCAACTCAGTGATACGGCAACAAGTAGGAAGTATGGTTATGTTGCACAGTTCCATCAACCAATTCATGTAAGACTTCTGGTTTCTGAGAAGGGGGAACTAACTTTAAATTTTGACTTCAGCATCCAGCACAGAGAGTTATTCGTCAAACTACCCCAAGACCATTTACCTATCCACCACTTGTTTTCAGGTAAGTTCTGTTGAGTTTCTGTTTTTGGCAAGATTGGTGGATCAAAACATCCGTTTCTCCTGAAACCACTAATGATCTGCTAATGGTCACTAACCAGTTGATGTAATGGTATCAATGACTAACAAGTCTATAATCGGATCAGTTGTTGTTTCCAAAACACCAATTTCTGAAGAATTATGCGACAAACCATGTTTTTTTTTGTAGAGCCAAGCCTCAACCACCAAACCGGGACACCTATCTGAACAATTTGCTCTTGGAGATTGAGGAGTATGATGATTTCCTTGTAAGTTACCTCAAAAACCCTAACATTACCAGATTTGGATTACAGGACCAAGTGAATACCTACAAGAACCGTTATCCAGGTGCTCAAGTGCCGAACCCTTATCGTTCTCTTCCAGAAGGAAAGCTACCGGCTCTTGCTCAATATCGAGCGAAAAAGTAGAACGATCATCAGTATCCCGTAGAACGTATTTGTACATCTGTACCCCTCAAAAGTCTTTCAATTATCTGTGACCGACCCTACGAGAGCTTTCAGTGTAATTTGATTTCTTCTGTATTCAAAAATAATTTATTGCAACTATTCCAAGTCCAAATAAGAGAACATAAACATTACAAAGTGATAAAATATCGATCAGAATACAAATACAAAATGACGGAAGGAAGGAAAGTGAAAGAGTAAAGCGTGGCCCCCAAGTGTTTTTGGCTTTATGTGTTTTATAAGTGAGTTGATGCTGATTGAGGAAGTCAATATTAGTCAAAATAAATTAGTTGAGGTGAAAAAAAGTAAAGACACGAATTTGTACAGACATTCACATTCTATAAGACTCAGTTTTCACAAATATTACTTTCAATATATTATAAATCACTTTTAGTGACTGCACCGCTAAGAATCACACAACTGGGCTATAGCACATAGCATACAAAGGACTAGATTTGAAGATATAACTGTGGAATGCGGGTATTTGTGATCATTATCAAGTCAGATGATTATCAAGGGTTTTGGTTTATTGTGCAGCAGCTGTTCGGAGTTCTTCCATCTGGAGAGCAGCTAGCACATGATTCCTCTCGAGGCTTGAGCCCATGCTACTGGCAATGTTCATAAGCATTTCTTGAGGTGTGATGACTTTTGGAGGTTGGGGGATTGGTTTGAGGGGCATCATTGGAGGTAGCGAAGTTTCTGGGGCGTCTTCAAGCTGAAAAAGAGGGAAAGTTTATCTTTATATTCTTTGAAAAGTGATGTTTCAAAAGTCTCAACTAACCGTTGACGTTGTCACTGATGGCCTCTTGGGCATTGGTTGACCAATGAGATCAGCAATATCCAATGATCGCTTCCTTCCGGGAATCTCATCCTCCAATGACGAGTAATCCGATGACAATCTGTGCACTTGATTCTGTCCCTTCATATACATGTTCTCCTCCTTTGCAATTTCAGCTTGTATACTTTCAACAGCCTGCATTGTGTTGCAAAAGGTGTCAGCGGCATTCAAACTGCACAACATTTTGAACAGAACTGAATAGAAAACCGTTACTAACTGACTATATAGTGCAAAGCTTACTATTGGAACAGCTGGACATCCCCTTGATCTTCTCTCGCATGTTGTTGATTTTGGTCACAATTAGATCAATGATGTTATCTCCAAACCCAGCATTGATCATCTCTGCTAGAAACTCTTGAGGATGTTGTTCCATGTTTCCAGTCATTCTTGACTCCATATTATGAGTCCACAAAGAAGTTTGCCCCGGGACAGTTTGCAACACTGCATTTGTTGCGGCGGCTACTCGTTGTTGTTGTAACAGTTGGCTAGTTACGTCATCAACAGTTACTGGTGTGGTTTCTGCGACGGAAGTTGTAGGGAGCAGTGGTGGAGGTGGTTGAGTGGTTGATGGGGTAGAGAAGTTGTTGTTCTTCATGTTCTGACTGATGGCTACGAAACGGGAGAAGGTCGGATTCTTGAAGAGAGTGCCTAAAAACATTAACGTAACAAGTGGAACCCTTTGACAAGAGAAGACAAGGTTGAAGAAAAGTTCTTGCGTTACACCTTGATCATTAGTCAATATCAAATGACTCACCAAGGGTAGGCTGACCGTCAGCAGGCAGTTGGATATCTTTCTTAGGAGTGCAGAAGAGGTTTGTGGTACTGGTTGAGAAGGTAGTGGGCACGTGAGCGAACATGTTTTGGGGGATCAGTTTTGTCGCGCTTGATCTTCGACGGTTTCTGTAACAAGAGAAAGGCTTAGTTTGCTAGGAAGTGGAATTCTACTCACGCATTGTGTTCCGCTGATGGATCTTTTGGAGTAATGTAGTTCCTACTTTGGCATTTTGCAGAGCATTGGTTTGGGTGGTCATGGAAGTCCAGAGACCGCATTTCCATAAGAGTTCTAAGGTTGGACTTTCCGATTCTGATGCTTCCCTTCCAGTCCTTCTGCTTATCCTTATTGGCTCTCACGGTGAATTCCTTTGGGCTGATGTATTCTGTTTCGCCGTCAATCAGGATGCAATTCTGGTGGATTCCGGGGCAAGTGAAGAGTTTTGTAACCATTTTGGCAGTAAGGGTTCCACATTTCACCTGAAAAAAGATAACAGTTCTTGGGTTAGGAAGAGTAACGTTACATCAATATCTGGAATAATACTAGGCAGGGGAGTCAAAATTTCCATAGTGCTAAATGCTAACAATGCTTTGGCGACCTGAGAGGAGCAGCTCGACACGAGAGTATCATGATGTTCGCGCGGAGAACGCACTATTTGCGTCGCTCGGCGCGATGCGTGACCGTTTTCGGCCGTCCGGCGGACCCAGCGAGCGCCACTATTTTCACGCTGTCCGCCGAAGCCGCTCGGCGCTTTCCGTCTGACCACCCGAGCGCATAGACACACACACATACACCAGACACACTTGCGCCCGAGTCCAGTTTCGCAGCACGTTTTATTCATTCGAGGCCAGCCCCAGAATAGAAGCAACGTTCGGTCAGTTGATGGCAAACAAAACATGAGCCAATGTCAGGATCATGAGTACGCGTTGTGGCGCGAGCAAGCGCACGCCTCGTCCGTCGCGTTGCGCCGTGGGCTCTTTTTATTGAAACGCAAACAAAAATAGAATGAATGAGCATTTGGAGCTCTGGCTAGAGCTAGAGCTGAAGTACTGTATGTACTGTACAAGAACTATCATGATCAATCATCAGATCGATGGGGTTTTGAAACATCTAGAGCTAGAAACTAGGGAATATAACCAAAGTAATTATTTCTTTTCAACTCAGAATAACGTATTCTAATAGTCACAGAATGATGGTAATCTGCAGATCTTCAGAAATCTTCAAAAACTTCGGTTTTTCAAAATCTTCTTCCATTTTTCACACCTCCTCCCTCCTCCACATCAAATCTGGATTTTTCGGAACGTGCGCTCGGTGAAAATCGGAAAATCGAGAGAAGCGGTGGTGCGCGGAAAGTCTCTTTGCAAATTTGCGTGTTACTATTTCTGTCGCTCGCCCGCTCGTACGGTCCGTGGTTGACCGTCGTCGCCGTGCTGGACAAATAATGCCTGGCTTCTCAATAGCTCCTCTTGTACTCACACGTTATTTTAATCTATTCTTCTCTGAGTGAAAAAAGAAGAGAGGAATAGTATGAATGATTTTTATGTACCAAAGGAAAGAGTCATGGAGAAACTATGAAAGAAAGTAAAACACTAACCGTAATAACTGGAGGAAGAGCCACTGCGGCTTCTTTGGCCAACACGTTTACATTTCCTTCTGCATCTGTTGTCAATTTAAAGTCGATTTCTTCATCAGTTTCTTGTGGGGATTGACGCAATGGAGACAAATTTTCAGTTTCAAATCCCGAAACTTGCGGGACAATTGTTTTGAGGTGATCTTCTTCCTGTTTTTCTTCAAGCTCTTTTTTCAATTCCAGGGGAATGAGAAGAGATGTGCTGAGGGCAAGTTCAGTCATTTCTACCTGAAAATACATGAACTTGAGTTCAAGAAGGCAAAGAAAAAACAAACGAAAAAAGAAGGAAACAAGACGTTTGACACAAGTGTTTATCAAAATCGGGATTTAGAGACTAATAAAAGTGAAAAGTGAAAAGTTCAAATCCAAACCGAATCTAAACTAAAAGTGACGTGAATGACATCAAAGCAAAATAAAAGAAGGGCAACGGTATGTACGCGAGAAAACACAGACGGGAGGACAGTCACTCGGCCGGAGCAACGCACTATCCCCCGAGCTCCGCCTTTTCTCCGCTTGCTTTCGCCCACGAATGACGAGAAGACCGTTTTCAGGGGTCAATGAGACAAATTTTGAAGAAAAAGTGAAAAGAAACGTATAGTAACAGCTGGGGAACAGTTTAGAAGGGCTAATTGACATGTGTGAAAGTGTACTTTTGAGAAATCTAGCTTTATCCGTCGACGAAAAGTGGAAATGTAGCGAAATCAACCAAGGAATTTTAGAGTCTTGTTTTCCTTAATGTTACTATTCGTAAAAAGAACGCAAGATCAACAAGACTCAGATGTTCGTGGAGAGTAATAACTGCAGTAATGATCCATCAGTCACTCTTCACAAACAAGTGGCGGAAAGAAAGCAAGTGGTTTCACGTGATTCATTCCGTGGCGTGTGCAACACGATACGTGACAGCCTCCTCATACCACGTATCCATCCACGTCTAGACCCATAGACCACCCGCCGCGCCCCCTATCTATCTCACGTCTCTCTGACCGACCCGACAACTAACGCGTGTGTTTTTGCGGCGCCAGCGACATAGTGAACGCCCGGTGATGACGGACGACACCAACGTGTTCGGCGTCTTCAGAAACAGAAAGAGAGAAAGGAACGGTGAGAAACGAGGACACACGAGGAACGGTCTGCATGTTTGTATGTGTCACGGACGCCGCTGCAAAACCAAGTAATCGTCAAATCATTTGACTATGAGAAGGTGTTGGACCCCCCACGGGAGGTCGTTTTCTTCCCGTCCAGTAGTCCGTATTATTGCGTGCGTGGAATGTTTGCGTGTGCGTGTGGTGCGTGAGTGTGAGATGATGCGAAATGTGGTTTGCGCCGCGCCCCCCAGTCGAACCATCATTCCATTCCTTGGTTTCGATTGCGTGCAGTCAGATTCGACGAGAACATTAAATTTCTTCACTGCTGCCTACTGCTTGCCGCCGAACCCCCACTGAATTGACCTTCCAAGTTTAGAGGATCGTCTATCTTTTTTGGCACGCGTGACTCTCAGAATCGCCATCTGTGTTCATGTTGTTTTGCAACCCCCAGTACACCTCAACACGTACATATTGCAGCAAAAAACGAGAAAAGCGGGAAGAAAAATAGGACAGGTAGGACGACGGGGCACGTGAAAGTTGCGTGAGGATGGGTAAGTAAGTAAGTCGTTGAAAAAAACAAACAAATGGTGAGGGTGAACGGAATAGTTGAGCAGTGAGCAAGGTCACACATAGACGGTAAGAATTGGAGTGAAAAAAGAAACGGTCAAGTGAATGAAATTTGGATCTGGGGACCAGCTGTTCCGGAAATACTAACTCTGCCGACCTCGCCAGTTTGGCTCCGAGAGTAATTAGATCCTATTATAAAGAGTCACCTCAAAAGCTTTCCCGGAGAAACGTGGATCAGCTTCTGCCTTCTTCCCTTCACTTCTTTTTTTGGGATGCATCCGACACATATTTTGAAAACATGGTCGGGTCGAGATGGGAAAAAGGCATAGTCAGTCAGTCAGTCGACTATCCTCTCCGTAAAGCAGGCGAGAGAAAGAAAGAAAGAAGAACATGGAAATTAAGAAAGAAAACTGGGAGAATCGGATGGGATTGAAACGTCAAAGATTAACGTGAAAGGAGAAGATGTAAACGGGAGGCAAAACGCAGGTGAACGTCACGAAACAGCCGGGAATGAAAGAGGGGGAGAAAACGTGTAACCTTTTCGCATTTGGTTTTGTCATTGCCTCTCCACGACCCGACGTGTCCTTCCGCCAATCTACTGTAGATGATGAGTGTCATCGGCAACGACGACAGTGGGGGCCACTTCACTTTTGCCTATCCTATCTATCCATCCTGCTTGTACCAGTGAACGGCAAAGAAGAGAAAGAAAAACACGTACAGAACGTGTGACGTGACATGTTGTTGACGCGTGTTTATTACCACTGACTAGTCTCTAGACTGTATTTGAGGACGGACGAACGAAGTGCGCCGTATAGAAAGAAGCCAAGTGTTCCTCCAAGAGGGTGAAAGTTCTACGCACTTCTGCCTGCCTTTTTCTCTTCGAACTGAACGCTGAGCGCCAAACGCACTTACCATTTGAAGGATGGTTTTTCATGTAGGTGTTTGCAAGGAAAGAATGAACAGAATGACAAGAAAACAGATGGATAAGAACACTAAGGTGCTGCTCGGCGGGCTAAAGGACGTGCACGAAAGAGCCCCTCCGAACACACGCAGCGAAAAGACGTGTGTTTGCTTATCACGTTTCGCATTGCCCCACGCGTGAACCCCACCCCCTCGGCCCGTCCCGTCCCATCGCCACACCACCACACGCTCCTCTTTTGTAAGCCTATATTTATTTTATGGAATGGAAGGAATGAATGTCGAACCGAGGGGGACAGTGTTAGACTGTACACCTACACCTGTTTGAACTGTTGACGCCGGTCGAGAATGGCTATATTTGAAAACATGGAGGCGAGAAAGGCAATTGACTTTGAATGGTTAGCCAAAAATACGTATGGACTGGAAGAGAACGGACATAAAACTGCTGGGGTCAGTTTTATAGCATAGGTACTACAAACGCCAAAAAAATTGACAGTTGGGGTGTCTTGCCACGATTTTGGTCTTTTGGACTGTTTTCTTCAAATTTCTTTGATGAAAACCAGCAGAAGAGATGATTCAAAGCCGAGAAACAATCAATTTGACTGACATTTTTGAGCTTTTCATTGCAAATCGACCATTTTTTGTGCTGCCCTCGTTAAAAACACGAAATCGGAAGATTTCCAATGAGAAAAGGAAAAATTCAGGTCGAATTGAGTAGTTCTAAGCTCCAAATCATCTTTTCTTCCTGTTTCCATCAAAAAAACAGAAAAAAACGGTTCCAAAACGAGAAAAAACCAAAAAACCAACTTCGCGTCGAATCCCACCAACTTCCAACTTTTCTAGTGTTTGTAGTACTAGGATTTACACGATTCAAATCACTACTAGACCTGTAAAAATTCTGAAACACTATTCATTAACACCGCTTCATATCAAATCACAAAAGCCCACCTCACCGTCAAAAACGATTGACTTCGCCAATCGGAAAGGGGGTAACATCCGAATCCAGATAAATCCATGAAAAGCCATACGCAGATTATCAAAACGTTTGCTTTTCATCAATTCGCAAAGATAAACTGATCACCTTGCAGGTAGTTTCTCCCCAATCCGCCATCCGATGCGTTTTTTGCCGCCCGCCTGTCACTGTCACCTACATCGGCGACGCGCCAGAATCACGGAATGTTCCGCGCAGCTTGGAGAACTCGATGTTATCACGCCAGTTCATCCAACACGTTCAACGTTTTTTTACCCGCTCCTTCTCGGCCCGTGTTCGCCCTCCGTTTTCGGTTCTCTCTTCTGTTTCCCAGAAGCCCAGTAAGCCAGTCCGAGGAATTCTGTCGTGCGGATTTGATGATTAATTACGACCTACGTGGGAAGAAATTGGCGACGGTAGGTCATCGGTTTTATTTATTAACGATAACATTGGTGGAATAGGAGATAGTGAGGGAGGAGTAATTATTGGCTTCAAAAGGAGGAAAAGGTTTGGAAAGGTAGATGGGATTATTTTGAGGAAACAAAACAAGAAAGGATTAGGCGAATCAAGCAAAGTACAAATAAAAGGTGGCATCGATAGAAAAGTTGGGGAAAAGTTGAAGTAAACTGGGGAATCATCAAGGATCGAGAACAAATGAAACTGGAAAAATATGAGATCAGAAAAAGTGCAAAAGTTCAAAAAGAAGAGAGAAACATGAGAAGATTAGCCAACTCGAGCAAAATACAAACGCAATGATAGAAAAAAAACAAAAGTAGATTGGATTGGATAGAATCACTCGAACTGAGGAAACTTGGAGAATTATGGAGGATCGAGATCAAAGTGAACGCCAATAAAAACAGCTCACAAAAATAACAATAGAAAGATAAGAGAAAAAAAAATCAAAATGACATTTGAATTTGTGAAGTTATGTTGAAAACTGATGAAAGATTACTTTAGTTCCAAAATTAGAAACATTTGCAACTTGAGAAAACTTCACACATCGGGTGGGTATCTGACCCCCTGGCATTCATGTAATTGAACACGAGCACGGAAGTCTTCGAACAGATGCATGATTGCGTTGAAGTCTTGTTCATGACCAACGAAGCAAATATGGTTCATAGTCACCACGAGCCGATCGCGGCGCTCTTGGATCCCTCTAGGGAGCGGGAGTCCTTTCTCAGCCATATGTTTGTTTTCAATTTTAGAGAACAGAGCTGCGTGTCGCGGCCTGATTTTGAGAGTTTCCTTCTGTCCATCTGAAAAACGAGTTATTATTGATAGTTTGTGGGAAAAAAATCTTACGATTGAAATAGAACTCCACATCGTACTTCTTCTTTTGGAAGAAAAGATGAACGTATCTCGAGAGCTCGGTGGCGACTGTCTCCATGTCATCAGTGAATGAGCGGCAAATCAACTTTTTCCCCATAACAAAGATGGAAAACTCGAAATCCCCGATGGCAATCAGGATCTTGGTTTTCTGGTCAGCCGCCATTCTGATGAGTTGCTCGAGTTGCATTTGTGTGAACGCGGTTTTGTGAGTGACATTTGCAAGTTTAGCTGAAAACGAATAAACTGCTTCCAGACGATCCCTTTCACAACTTACAACCTGCCGCGTTTTGGCCATTTGCCGCCTTGAGGAGCAGATGGTCTCCCTTGGCCATCATCGACTTCTTGGCACAAATTAGAGGAGTTCGAACTTGTCCTCGTTTTCTTGTGAAAGTCTGCTTGACATCGATCTCTTTGTTCTCGACTCCATTCATTGTAGATAGTGATAGACTGGCGTCAGCCATTGCTGTCGGAGATGGAGAAGGATCGAGATCTGGAGAAAATAATTCTAGTTGTTTCCCAAGAGTCTTCATGACGCGGGCGGCGCTTGACGTACAACGGAGAAGATAATAATAGCGTAGCAAAGGTTTTTCTTGGCTCGGTAACATGGTATGTGTGCCGAGGTTTTGTGATAAGGGTTTCCAAGGTCCGATAGGATAGGCTCCAAATCACAGAGATAATGGGAAAACGACAAAGCTTTGAAAAATCAGCTTTGAGGTCACAAAAAAAGTAAACTACAAGATTTAGGGTTTTGCTGACATGAAGATAACCTTCAGGCTATAATCTCAACACTGTATTTGGCAGAAAATTATGCAACACCATCTCAGAATTGCTGAAACACAGGAACGATGAAACATAATGTACAAGGCAAATGTAACACCGAAAATTTGATGAGTAAATGGATTCATGCTCTTTTAATGAATTTGATAGTGGTGTCGGGTGGGCTTACAAAGGGGCGATCGAGCAACAGGGGTGTCCTTTCATGAAATAATTATGAAAATTCCAGGCCTAAAATGTCTTTTTTCACATCTCCGATATGTTTCGCACGTTGGTCGAGCAACAAACATGTAGACAACATGAAATACTATAAGGATTATCTTCAAAAAAAAGGAGAAAAAAACGGATAAGTTCCGAGTTATCAGAGCGGAAACGTGAAATCCCCAAATCTCGGCTTATGATGGGCACTCGGCGGGCAACTGAGCAACTCTGCGCACCGCCCATTGATAAGAATTCCCTTTGTTTCCATGACAATTTATCCGGTTGTAGCGGCATTCGCAACTTTTTGTGTTTGTTTGAAAGAAGATAGAAATAAGAGGGGAGTAGGGATTTGTTGAGCAAGAGACAGAGTAAGAGTTTATTGATAAAAATAGAAACAGGGCAGAACATGGAAACGGGGCGAAAAGATTAGGGAGAAAGAAATGAAAGTCAGAAGAGGAGAAATAAAAACGGAGCAGTTTAGGGGTGCCATGAACAGAAGATGAAGCATCTGAAATAGTGAGGAGGAAAACAGGTTCCTTGGATAACTCACCGCAATAGAGAGAACGGAGGGCAGAAAGAATCTTCACATTTCGAAGACAGTATAGCTGAAAAACCTAGAAACAATACAGCGTTTTGAAAAATTTGTTTTAGGGGGGGGGGGTCGAAATCCGGGTCAGGATCTAGAAAAACACAAAATTTTCTTTGTAAACTTTATTGCTTTCATCAGAAAAAAAACATTGATTTGATCGGAAACGTTTGTTGAAATGCCAATGTTCCCCTTGTTGTCTTTCAAAATGCCAGTGTTCCCATTGCAGTCTTTCAAAACTCGATCTTCTCAGCATTCAATGATTCAATTCGGCAATATCCAGTCTTCCAGAATGAATGAGTCTTCCCAGTTTATTGTGAGTTCATTGAGTTGCAGATTCTTGAGAATGTAGCTCCATTTCTTCTACATTTCGGACATATCTGAAACAACGATAAGATCTGATAAGAACTGAAAACGAAAGAACTAACTTCAATTGCAAATCTCGTCATCGACCAACGCATACTCTTGTTCTGCTGCCTTTCTGTCTTTCTTGTCCTTAATAAGCTGTTTATGTCCCTTCAAGTCGGTCTTCTCAGTGAGTTTTTTGATTGGCCATTGGAAGCGAGCCTCACTTGGAAGGTGGTAGTCCCAGATTTCGAAAATTGTGCTGAGTTTCGAAAAGGACCAATTTGACATCTCCAAGCAAACGTGAATGCAGCTTGTTGAATATATATTTTGTATCTGAAACAACGATAAGAATCAATAAGAACTGGAAACGAAATAACTTACTTCAATGTTTTCGAGGACGTTGCTGGATCCACGAATTCTCAATACCAAAATCAATCGAGCAATAGCGAGCCTCTCTTGGAAGGTGTTGGTCCCAGATTTCGATGGAAACAATCTGAAAAAAGGAAAAATGTCTAGAAAGCCAAATAGAGAGGGATGCCAGTGTTCCCGTTGTTGTTTTTTAAAACTTGATTCCCGTCAGTTGAAAAGAACTGGAAACAAAAGTACTTACTTTAATGTTGTTGAGGGCCTTGCTGGATCCGTGAATCTTTATTACCAAAACCAATCGGGCAAAAGGAAAAAGAGGAAAGAAAAGAACATCAGAAAAATCGATGACGCGGTCCTCGCCGGAGGACCCAAGAATGATGGTCTAATGACGAATTCTGGGGTATTTATACTGTTGAGATTAGGAGACCAATAAATTCGATATCTGAATCGACTTTTGCGTCTCTTCACAGCACACACTCTCTGCACGGTCTAGGTCAATAACAGTCAGCGTTTACTCGATTCTGTGTCTCTTTATTGCACGCAATTTCTAACCGTAAAGAGATCATATCTACGGTGGATTATAGAAGTATTGAACGATTGCCTTAAACCTGATTAGCACTCGGATTTAAAAAAAAAAACTGTTTTCTTTTGTTAAAAAATACAAAAAAAAAACAGATAACGAGAAAGAAACACGAATATTTTTCAAACGGAGGAAAACGTTTGAAAAGGTAGAAAGAATTAGTTAAAGAAAGCAAGAAAGTATTCTGAAAATCAAGCCAAGTAGAAGAAAAATGATGAAAACGAAACAAATCAAAAGTGGAATGAAAAAACGGTAAGGAGAGAACATGAGAACGGGAAAAATGATACGAGATAAGGAAATGGGAGTCAGAAAAAGAAAAAAAACCACCGATTTTAGGGATTCAGGATTGGAAAAGGGAATCAGGAACAGAAAAGATGAATAGGAAGTAGAACAAATGGAGAAAAAAATGACAAAACTGGTGATGGGGGAATGAATACAACAATTGACAGGAATCAAAGAGGGTGAAAGAATAACTTACAGAAGGTAAGAAAGTACATGAAAGAGACAGGTGGTTTATCAACAGAGAAAAGTACCAAGTTTTGGATTGAATATAAAAGCAGACAGGATGGAAACATAGTATATTGTTCAGGGCATGTACAGGAACATGTGAGTTACTCAAAGGTAGTTCCATATGCCTCTTTAGCCAAAGCAAAACGGCGGTTAGGATAACGGAAGGTGAGCTGGAGGACATCGTGATAGGTTACAGGGTACATTCTCGGTGGCGCAGTTCCAATCGCGCGCAGGAGTGGTTGGTAGTTCTCGAAGAATTGACATATTGCTTGGTAATACAATTCACTGCTGATTGGATCAACACGGACCATTCTGATGCCCAAACGATTCTCCCGAAGCATGGAGTTTGAGAAGTGTCTTGCACGGAGTTTCTGCAGGAGAAGGATGTGCTTCGGGGACAGATCCCAAAATTGCCCCGGTTTCATTCCAGCTGAAAAATTGGTAATACGACTCTCGGAACTATGGAGAACGGTTCTTACCATCGAAAGAAAACTCGATGTTGTAGTTTGGATTTCGGAAGAGGAGACCGGTGATGTCCGCAAGATGAGTGGCTGGCTCGACCATATCATCTGGGAACGGACAAGTCCACAGCTTCATTTGCGCGGCGTTGATGCTGAAGTCCTCTTTGCCGATCAGAATTTTTATACGGCTTGCTCCAGTGTTGTCAGCAAGTTTGATAATATTCTTCACGATCTCCGCTGGATACGCAATGTGGTAGTCGCAAAAATGTTTGAGACGCTCTGAAAAACTAGCTTTGTTTCTTGTAACATGCATTCATCTGAAAACTTACGTCCTTCAACACATTCATCAGTATTCTCTTTGATAAGTGATAGGTCTGCATTGTCCAGTAGTCTCTGGAACGAGAGAGACAGAAGAGACGGAACCTCTCCTTGCACTGGATTGAAGTGCTTCTCGAATTGTGGACGATCGTTGATAGTTCCACCAATCATACCGTCCAGGAGACAGGCAAAAACCTGTTGAGGAGGAGAGAGTTCGGTAGTTGGCAGCATTGCTTAATAAGCACGAATGTTGAATCAGGTGTGTTGAAAACTGGAAAGAAAAAGTGAGCATAGTGATGCCGATAGCAGTTTTTGATTTCCCTGGGGTCTTCGCGTCGTGAGGCATAACGTTCAACGGGGAAGTTAATGATAGGGTAGTGGGTTTATCAAAGCTCATTTGACTCTATCAACTGATCAGATACATCATCGTCACTTCCGCAATACCGCAAGTGTTGGACAATGAAAAACAGTGTTATAAGACAGCGATAGGATCGAAATACTCTAAATTCCTGCTCAAGCAATCTACAAAAACTCCAAAGACAATCTGGCAGGCAGCCGCGCAACCCAAATAAGTTTTTTTTTGGAAAGAAACGAAAGATGAACGCAATGTGTAAAACATGTGTTACTCAGCCCTCCCACTCCTGCATAAATGGTATCTCGAGTGCGATAGAGCCCCATTTCTGAATGTTTACTGAAACAACCATTAGTTCCGGGTCTCTCTCTCATGATCTCATGACCTGTTGGTATAATCACTCAGATTTCAAATGAAGATTGAGTAAAGGGCTCAATCCAATTAGGTTTGCCATTGTGTCACACTATCGCTAGGGAGATTTAGTAGTATCATTTTGGTTTTTTATCTGATTTATTAAAATGATAACGACAGAAATGACAACACAAAAAGACCAAATTTACAGTGATCAATGATTTTCAAAATTGGGTCGGGATTGGGGAAGTTGAAAGGGGGAAGAGGATGAGCAATGGTACAAACTCGATAGAGAGACACTTTTCGAAAGAAACTAAGATAATCGAATGTTTCTGGAATTCCAGGTGAAACAGGCAAGTATGATGAAGAGAATGCGACATAACATAATTGTACAGGACAAGAACAGAGATATAGCAAGTTCAGAGCATTACAGTACTTATGGGTGAAACTTTTCAGCAAGGGAACAGAAGAAACTTGAAACACGGGGTAGCAACAAGACCGGTGATGCAAAAAACAAAAAAAAATGTCATTGTACAGAAAGATTTTTGGGAGATGCTGAAAATTAGAAAAGTAGGAATACTCCTTTTTGAGATACAGAATGGATTAGTGAATAGGAGACAAACATGAAACAACAGAGAATGAGAAAACAACAATGAGTAAAAGTGAGTACAGATCCGGAAAACGGGAAAAAAATTCTTCTCAAAACTGAATGTGACTTCTCAAAATCTAGCACAATAATCATTCCAAGTTACCAGTGGGCGGTTAGGATGCTCTCGGATGTGTCGCAAAATATTCCTGTATTCCACAACATCCCCGCGCTGCAGAATGAATCGGTTCATGTTACTCATTCCAGCGCGAAACTGAGCAAAAAAACGAAGAATCCCTCCGTAATAGATTGAACTGGAGCGATACAGGGAAGCTCTAAATCCGAGAGTCAGCCGCTCTTCACGTTCCAATTCCCAAACAATTGGCTGGCCTTTCTCCGCAAAATGCTCCGGCGTAATATTGCTCAGAAGTTTGAAACACATTAAAAAACAAAACTTTTTGTGTGAACTTTATTGTTTTCATCAAAAAATCTGATTATGTTAAGTGTCCACTGTAGTATTTGCTAGATTTCCTTAGCATTCAATGGTTCATTCGGCAAAATCGTGGGAGATGACGTCGGCCATGGCCTTTCGCTGGTTGTCGTCCAAGTCCGTCTTCTGGTTCTTCGTCGACTCTCCGGTGGGTGTTGGCGGTTGGTCTCCCTTCCATTGTCGGTACAGCTGGTTTTTGCAGAATGTGGCAAAACCGCTGTTGATGGCGTCCAGGCTGTTTGAGTCGTGTTTCTGTGAGGGACCGATGTCGACAGGGCTGGGGTTCTTGATCCAGGCCGTCAGAAGGCTGCTGTTGGCCAACGTGAATTGCAGTTTTGCCCATGCGTTCTCTTTCTCGGCGCAGACGTTCGTTATGGTCCCGAGAATGGTGGTGTTGGTCTTCTTTCCTTTGAAAGTCACGGCCATGTGGGATCCGGGTGTCCAGTTCTCGGTGTTGGTGGCGATTAACTGAAATATGGTACTGTATATAGTAGGACTTGTGGACGGTGGAAAAGAGAGAAAACGTAAAGGAGGACTGAGATGTAGGGGCTCGGTCTCGTGTAGTGCGTTACTATCTTATCGGTGGTCCGGCTGTCCTTTTATACTGCTTGCCGTGTAGCCCGCCTCTTTTAGTGTTGGAGCAAATCTTATCACGTAGTAGGAATGCGTTGCGGGCGGTTGTAAATTCCAGGATGACGATGTGGTGTTGCGTTTTGGATTTTGATCTTTGTTATCGCCGGTTTCCCATGACTCTTTGGCTCAATTTTATTACAGGCCGGAAAATTGTCGTGCACGTCCTTATCGAGCGGGAGTGGGTACGTTTGCAACCGGAGCGTAGCTCGAGTTTGCTCTTGCTTGCTGGAATGTTGACATCAAGGAGCTACGGTTTTTGTGGTGACTGTAATATTTGTTAGTGACCTGTCTTTTGTTCTTTGCTCTACTTTTTTGAGTATTGCTCGGGCGTAAAACTGCCATCACAAAAAACTTGAGTAACTAGACATATGCATCCGATCCGGGTCCTCTCCCTCATGATCTCATGACCTATTGGTATGGTCACTCAGATTTCGATTTCGATATAGTAAAGGGCTCATTCCAATCAGGTTTTCTCTTGTACACTATCGGTAATGGGACTTATAGGTATCATTTCGGTTTTATATCTGATTTATTGAAATGCCTTCAGCAGAAATGACAACACAAAAGAGAAAATAAACGAAAAAACGATGGTTTCCAGGATTGTAAAGGGGAAAAAGGGCATGCGCAAAAGGAGCGTGAGGTTATCTTTGTAGAGCACCGGATACATTATCTCAAAGATAGACCCATATGCCTCTTTTGCCGAAACAAGACGGTGGTCAGGATTACGGAAGGTGTACTGGAGGACGTCGTGGTAAGTCACTGGATACGTTCTCGGTGGAGCACAGTCATGCGGAATCGGGCGCAGGAGTGGTTGGTAGTTCTCGAAGAGTTGACAAATGGCTTGGTAGTAGAGTTCACTGTTGATGGGATCAACGCGGACCATCCCGATGGTCAAACGATTCTCCCGAAGCATGAAATTTGAGAAGTGTCTTGCACGGAGCTTCTGCAGGAGAAGGATGTGCTTTGGTGACAGATCCCAGAATTGCCCCGGTTTCATTCCCGCTGAAAAAAGTGGCTCATACGACTCTCGGAACTATGGAAAACGGTTCTTACCATCAAAGGAGAACTCAATGTTGAAATTTGAGTTTTGGAAGAGGAGACCGGTGATATCCGCAAGGTGGGTGGCAGGCTCGACCATATCATCTGAGAACGAACAAGTCCACAGCTTCATTCGCGCGGCGTTGATGCTGAAGTCCTCTTTGCCGATCAGAACTTTTATACGGTTTGTCCCAGTGTTGTCAGCAAGTTTGATGATATGTTTCACGATCTCCGCTGGATATGCAATGTGGTAGTCGCAAAAAAAACTGAGACGCTCTAGAAAGTAAGCTTTCTTTCTTGAAACATGTATTTCTCTGAAAACTTACGTCCTTCAACGCACTTATCAATTTTCTCCTTGATAAGTGAGAGGTCCGCATTATCCAGCAGTGACTTGAACGAGAGAGACAGAAGAGACGGAGCCTTTCTTTTCACCGGATTGAAATGCTTCTCGAATTGAGGACGATCGTTGATAGTTTCTCCAATCATACCATTCAGGAGACAGGCGAAAACCTGCTGAGGAGGAGAGAGTTCGGTAGTTGGCAGCATTGCCTAATAAGCACGAATGTTGAATCAAGTGTGTTGAAAACTGAAAAAAATTGAATTTCTACTCAAACTATCTACAAAAACTCCAAATACAACCTGGCAGCGCAGTCGCAAAACCCAAATAAGTTCAAAAAAAAACGAAAAAAGAACGCAATGTGTAAAACATGTGTCCCCCCCTTCCTTTCGAAATGGCATCTGAGTGCAGTGGAGCGCCATTTCTGACTGTTTACTAAAACATATGCATCATTTTTCTCATGATCTCGTGAACTTTTGGTATAGTCGTTTAGATTTCAATTAAAGATTGAGTAAAGGGCTTATTCCAATTTGGTTCGGCATTGTGCTACACTATCACTAGGGAGATTCAGTGGTATCATTTTGGTTTTATATTTGATTTATTGAAATGATAACGAAAGTAATGACAACACAAAAAAACCAAATATGCAGTGAACAATGATTTTCAAAATTGGATCGGGATTGGGGAAGTTGAAAGGGGGAAGAGGATGAGCAATGGTACAAACTCGATCGAAAACAAGAAAGAAAATCGAAAGTTTCTGAAGTTTGAGACGAAGGAGAACCTGAGGCGGCAAAGCGTTACAGGTGGAACAAGCAAGTAAGTAGAAGAGAATGTGACATAACAGAATGGTACAGTACAAAAACAGAGAGATAGCAAGTTCAGAGCAACAACTAGATCGGGAGTACAGAAGAATTACAGTACTTATGGGTGGAGATTTCAGCAGGGAAACAGAAGAAACTTGAAAAAAGGGGTAGCAACAAGACCGGTGATACAAGAACAGAATTGCAGCAGAGAAAGATTTTTCGGAGACATGTGGGAAGAATAGAAACACCTCTTTTTGAAAGTTGGGATGGATTGACAAATAGGAGAGAAACATGAAACAACAAAAATGACTAGAGATCCGGATAGACCGGGAAAAACGTTCTGCTAAACGTGACTTTTCAGAATCTCGCCCGGTAATCATTCCAAGTTACCAGTGGGCGGTTAGGATGCTCTCGGATGTGCCGCAGAATATTCCTGTATTCCACAACATCCCCGCGCTGCAGAATGAATCGGTTCATGTTACTCATCCCAGCTCGAAATTGAGCAAAAAAGCGAAGAATTCCTCGGTAATAGATTGAGCTGGAGCGAATCCAGGAAGTTCTAAATCCGAGAGTCAGCCGCTCTTCACGTTCCAATTCCCCAACGATTGGCTGGCCTTTCTCGGCAAAATGCTCTGGCGTCAACTTGCTCAGAATGAGCGCGTGTTTGGCAGCGATTTGATGTGGGTTGCGGACATTCATGTTCACTAAAAAATAAGACTGCAATTTTTGCTTTCAAGTAAGATTCTCACCTCTGAACTCAAACTTGATGTCGAATCTGGGCTTGTCGAAAAACAGCGAAACCATCTCAGCTAGTTGGCTTGCTGGCTCTTCCAAGTCCGTTGTGTATGGGATGACGATGAGTAGTTGTTCGGATGCGTAGACGGTGAAGTTCTCATCACCCAGCACAATTTTGATTTTGCAGTCAGTGTTGCTGGTAGAGTGGATGATCTCTTTCATGATGTCCAAAGGGAAATCCAAATTAAAGTTTCCGAACTGCTCGAGTTGGCCTGAAAGCAACAATATCAATTTGAAATGAAAAACAACGAAAAACTCACTTCCAGTCACTATCTTTCCAATGCCATTCAAGCAATCTGAGAAATCACCGTTTGACAAGATGGATTCGAAGGCCAATCGTTCAAGCTTTGACACTCTATTCGGAACATCCGAGAACAACTCGTCGTAGGCTTTACGAGTATAGGTGGTCTGGTTGGTCATATAATGAATAATCCAGGCGATGATATGCTGCGGTGGAGTGAGACCTCGTTGTGTAGCCCATTCGGGAATCGAAATATCAGCCATTTCCATTCTATAACAAAGATCCGAATGAATTGAGGCTCAAATAGACATTTCACAAGAAAGAAGATCATTTTTTATGAAGAAATCTATAAAGAACTAAAATAATCTAATTGTAATTTCGAATTATAATTCAAAAACACTAACTTTCCCTAAAATCGGGCCAATAAACGCTGTGTAAACAAAACGTTCATTAAAAAGTACCGCATCTGATCGGAAAAAGAGTCTTTTATTGTTCCCTATCATTTTTTATCCAGAAATCCTTGAAAAAAAAGAAATTGTATGAAAAATAGGCAAAAACAAAAACATCTAAATGCAACATCTGTTTCCTTAGCTTCCCGCGCATTAGAGCAACCTTGCATAACTCTTCCTCGTCGTCCAGCATAGGTATTATGTTACTGTCGGCGTCCCCCCGCACTCGTCCATTTTTACGATGCAATTTGTCGTATGTTCCGCCAGACGTTGCGATCGACGCATTACATACTTCTGATCTGTTTCTGATTGCATATCCTGTCGAAAACTAAAACAATCTGCTGCAAATAACCTTTTTCCTAATCATATGCGTCGGATTTGAAGGTACAAACATTCTGATCAGCATGGCGAGTCTACGAGGCAACTCCAAAGGCTATTTTCACTATCCTAACCGAATGACGTTGAAGACTACGGTAGTCTGACTCGATAGATGAATATGTGACACCCGGATGGCAGCAGCATGGTTTTTACAAATGATTTATTGATGAAAACTTTGGAATAAAGTGCAAAATGTATCAGTGAACACAGCTAAAGTTTCTGAAAAAGAGGAGACGGCTGAATTCTTGAGGTGCTGGGTTACTGTAGTCGCTTCAAAACGGAGAATGAAGATAAGAGGATCACGAAGTTAATTGGAAATACTGATTGATAGGGGATTATCACAGAGAGTTGGATAGGAAATAGAAAGGAAATAGACAGGAAATACAGAGATAAAACTGCATGAAAGCAGAACCAGGTATTTCCCTTCATTTCCCGCCGGAAATTAAGAGAAACGGCCCTGCTTATCCCAGCCAGCTTTAGCCATCATTCTTCTAGATAACTCATTATTTCTCCATTTTATACCCCTAGGTGGTCCGATGAACTCTCCCGGATTTGCCAGTGTCAGCTCCAGAATCTCCTCAAAGGATCTCTCATCTTCGTACAATGACGCCAATCCAATATGAACCAATCCAGCGCGGAACTTGTCGAAGAATCGCAAGATGCAGTTGTAGTAGACTGAACTTTGGAAAGACACTTGATTCATTCGCACAATCAAACGACCATTTCGTTCTCGTTTCTTGGGCTCTAGAGCTCTCTCAGCGAAGTACTCGGGACGGAGCTTGCTAAGGAGTAGGATGTGCTTTGGGGAAAGTTCCATGGCTCTTTCTAATGGGTTTCTTTTGTCTGAAACGTATATCTTAAAAATATGGAGAGGGTTTAGCTGATGTTACCTTCGAACCAATACTCAATGTCGTACTTTTTATGGTCAAAGAAGATCTTGGTGTAGTCTGCTAGTTGAGTTGCGGGCTCCATCATGTCCTCGGTGAAGGGGAAAGTGATAAGAGGGTAGCGTCCAACGTGCACATAGAAATCGTCTTTTCTGATTACAAATCTGACTTTGTTCGTGGCGATTTCCGTATGGATACAAAAGTATTTGATGAGTTCCGGTGGAAAGCGGAAGTTAAAGTTGCTGAATTCGGATAGGTTTTCTACAAATAGACAGTCTTTACAGTGATGTACTTTATGTAACTTACGTCCTTGTACAATAGCGCCAAACGCTTCAGTATACTCTGACAGATCTCCATTTTGAATGAAAAACTTCAAGCAAGAATATGCCAAACTGGGAACTTGGCCCTTCTCTGGAGGGTTATAGCGTTGTTCGAAATTTGCTCGAGATGGGATAGGAATTCCAGCCACATCTTGCAATAGACAGCTCATGACATGTTGTGGGGAAGAAATGACTTTAGTTCTAGCATTTCGGAATGCCAATCGCTGACTTGCAGTTAGTTTTGGAGGTCTTGGAACTTTTGGAACTTTTGGAGCTTTTGGAGTTTTAGGAGCTCTCGGCATGACTGCCGGCTAGGAAATGAGTAGAGCAGCAAATGTGAAGCTTTGCCGTTGGCGTCGACGAATGGCTTCAGATTCCAAATATCGTTTGTTTTGAGAGACCGAGATGGTGAGGTGAGCGGGGTGTGAAACAGAGAGGCAGAAGAGCACGCCGGCATCGTTTTCTGCGTTTCTGATGTGAGACATGAATGGAATGCTTGTGGAAATAGTATGTTTTTTGTAGAGGGCTTTTATTTTTTTTGGGAAATGGAGAGGCCGCGGGGAAGTTGATGATAGGGTTGGTGGAGAGAGGATTACCGCGTCCGCTTTGTGGAGTGAAGCTGGACTTTGGCGGATTTGCGGATTTGCGCATTTTTCGGAAGATTAATGCTCGGGAAATGAAATTGAGCACTATGACGCGTAGCATGAGAACCAATGGCATTGGATACTGGTCCGACACGATACAAGGAATCCTCAGACTATCTTGCTGGGTCCTGTTGCTTTTGAAGCTTAAGGATTGTTCCGTTCAAAACTGTTTCCTGAACTCTTGAACAACACCGTTGGCCATTCATGGCTTTTGGTCTTGTTCTATTGCAGTTTCCGAGGTTTGGTCTCTGATATTGTTGCTGATGTGTGTTTATCGATGTTCTAAGAAACGGTCTCTCGTGTTGGAACTGTATCTCGCTGCGGAGGAGGAATATTTTATGGAAATCGTGGAAAAAGCAAAATGTATAAAAGAGCGGCCCGGTTCCTTCTTTTCAAGATCTGCAAGATCCAGCTACCTACTTTTCATTCTTCCTATTGTCTACCAGCGTCAAGAACCGCCATGCTGAAGACCAACATCATCGCCCGGAACGATCCGGACCCAGAGCCAGAAAGCCCTGACCCAGACAATTGATGTTATTGGAAAAAGATCCGAACAATTTCTCGGAGAATCTTCTTTATTAAATAAATTGTTATATTATCCATTCTTGATAAAATCACCTGAGCCATAAGAATGCACAAATGTTTCAATCAAACAGAGATTGTCGCCACACAAGAGAAACAATAATCCCGTTCTCTCAAGCAAATCATATTTCTCACATTGTTCGGAACGAAATTTGCTTCCAATGAAAACAACAGTCTTCCCGTCTTCTTTTACTTGGTAGTGCAACCGACATTCAACTTTTTTCACAACCATAATTAGCGCGGGCCCACTCCAGTCAAATTCCTGCATCCACATCCATAACAAGTTGCGTTGTTTGCTCTCCTCTCTCCCTGGCGACGCGCACATCGAGAAGAAAAGTCCAAACTATCTGCCATCAAGTAAATCGATACTCTCCCTCCATGTTCTGTGCATAAACACTGTTGGTCCACTTGCCCCTTCGTGTCTGCGTATCGCACTACTTCCGCACTCTATTCGCATAGTTTTTTTTTGCGAAAACCAGCGTAACTTCTCAGTTTTGAAGTAATTTCCGCAATAAATGGATTCATCGGAAGTGATTACTATCTCTTCCGATGAGGAAGACAATCCCATTGCGGGAAAATCGGACAGAAGACCTGCCAAAAACGATAACGTCGTCATCGCCTCAAATTTGCCAAACACTCAGAAGAGGAACGACGACGACGGCGTCAATTTTCGGTCTACTTTTCCCAGAACCAACGAGAAGGATGGGAATTCCAGAAAGTGAGTGTTTTTCTACAGTATTCTCAGTTTTCAAGTCCATTTTTGTTCAGAAATTCTCGTCGGCTTTCTGCCAACTCCTCGCGACGTGAACCACAGGACAATCAGAGACTTCCCCATACCAACAAACAACAGAATCGAGCTCAAAACGTCTTGTGTGACGATGTCTCCCAGCGCCGACAGCCAACTGCAAATAAAAATCAGAGACATCCGACAAATGGGATTACCGAGTCTGTAAACCCAACGAGAAATGCTGGCAACTACAGTTCGAAATCACCAGAATCCCAGAAGAAAAACGGACTGCATCACCAAATTGACGGCGACGATGACGAAGAGATAATCTGTGTCTTCAACAAGTCAGTGTTTTTTGCGGTATTTTCAATTTTCAAGTGCATTTTTGTTCAGGAAAGCTATTCAGCCGTCTAGAAACTCTTTGCGACGTAAACCACAAGATCATCAGAAAGCTGATAACGTTGTTTCTGGTTCTTCGAGATCCAAAAAGACCGACGATGACTCGAGCCAAGGTCGCGTAACCCACTCGTCAAAAAACTCCGGCGAATCCGCCGAATGCGTGCCCGAAAAGCAGAAGTGAGTGTTTTTCGTCGCATTTTCCAACTTTCCAAGTTTTTCTTAATCAGGGAGCCACGCAACCGTGCCGACGAAATCTCCCGCCGTCAACCGCAAACCGGGAACGAGAAACAGAGACGGTTCAATAGGGCAGACAAGTCTGTGGAATCAAGAAAAGATGCACACAACCAATCATTGGAGAGAGCGGATTCCGAGAAGAAAAAGAATGACAAACAGGACGACGACGATATCATAGTTCTCTCAGATTCCTCGGATTCCCCGGATTCCACGAAGAAGTGAGTGTTTTCTGTACAATAAATCAGTTCTCAAGTGTGTTTTTAGGAAACTCACTTCCGTCAACTCGTCACGTCGTCAGCCAAAAAATGATAACTCTAACCAAGGTCGCCTAACCAGTTCGTTTAGCGATTCCAAGAAATTCGTGCCAGAGAAGCAGAAGTGAGTGTTTTTCTCAGCATTCGTCTAACTTTCAGAAGTCTTCCTGTTCAGGGAGTCACACAACCAAGCTGACAACGTCTCCCAACGCCAACACCAACCACCAATCATGAACAAGAAACAGAGAAGTTCCGAAAATGATATGGGCGAGCCTGTGGAACCAAGGAAGGATGATGACAAACACTCGAAATCATCAAAATTTGAGAAAATGAAGAACGTGCTACGCGACGAAGTTGACAATGACGAAATCATTGTAATCGACAATTCTCCGGATTCCGAGAAGAAGTGAGTGTTTCTTTCTACAACATTTGTAGTTTTCGAGTGAATTTTTGTTCAGGAAGTCTCCTCAGCTTCCCGTCTCGTCGCGACGTGAACCACAAGATGAGAAAAATCGTTATGAGACTCGCAAACCACAAAAACGAGCTAATTATGCTGAATTGGACTCTTCGGAATCAGAAGATGACGCAAGTGACGTCGACAAAAGTGGTCCAGCCAGATCTTCGACCAACTCGGGCGAATCCAAGCAGAAGTGAGTGAAAACTACCCAAATTTTCCGAATTTTCAATTGTTCTTGTCCAGGAAACCACGAAAAGCTGCTGATAATAACAAGACAAAAGTTTCTGCACGTTACCTGGACGATAACAACTCTGAGAACTTCCGACGCCGCATTCGCTCAATTGAAGAAGAATCACCAGATGTTCCAGAACTGACTGTGACAAGAATGGTTGAATCGGCTAACCACGAAAAGTCTCAGAAGCCATGGAAAGTCAACACCACTATCTGGAATCGTCTATATGAGTGAGTGTTTGCTTCTGAACCTCAGAAGACTTTGTTTTTTAGTTTTCAAAAAGAGGGAGTCGTTTGGCTGCAGAGAAAAACCGACCATCGTAGCGGAGGGATTCTCGCTGATCAGATGGGTTTGGGAAAGACCATTCAAACAGCTGTCTATCTTCGGTCGATTGAGGAAAGCGGTAGAATCTTCTATAAGTAAGATTTGCATCGAAGAAACTCGTCGTTGATCTGAAAAACTTTCTCAGGACTACCGGCTTGGACATTGTTCTCATCGTCTGCCCGAAGTCAGTCATTACCCAGTGGATCAAAGCGCTCAACAAATGGTTCCCAAAACTCCGTGTTTTCGTGCTCCACGCTTCAAGCTCTACCGGTCGCTGCGAGAATTATCAAGACGATATCTTCAATAAACTCAACGACAAAAAGTAAAAATAGAAGCAGAACCTCAATCAAATGTGGTGTTTTACAGAAAAGAATTCCCCAATGGAGCTGTTGTCCTGACAACCTACAATCTCTATACAAAGTTTTCCGAGAGACTCATCGAGCCCATCTGGCAAGTTGTCATTCTCGATGAAGGACATCAGATCAAGAATGAAGAGACCAATTGTGCCCAGGCGTTGAAAAACTTGGTGTGCACCCAGAGATTCATTCTGTCTGGTACACCATTCCAGAACAAACTCCGCGAATTCTGGAAGCTCATCGATTTTGTCTATCCCGGCCGCCTCTCGGACTCCGACACATTCTACAGACGATTCATCCAAGTTATCAATGCTGGTGCAAACCTGGAATGCTCTAAACAAGAAGCTATTGTTGCTTTCGATTGTCTCGTCGCTCTTCACAAGGCTGTGAAACCGCTGATTCTCCGGAGACTCCAGAAGAACTACATCGATATCTTGAACTTACCGGACAAAGAAGAAGAAGTGGTTCAATGTTTCCTGACAGACCGGCAGCGTCACCTGTATGAGGTTTACCTTGCTACTGAGCAGGTTGCCTTGATCAGAGCCGGAAAAATCTCATCATTAGTAGCCTCTAACACAATCCGCGACATTTGCAATCATCCAGGACTACACCAAAAACTCAAACCGGATGATGACAAATTCGGACCGATAGAAGACTCGGGAAAACTGAAGATGACGTTCGACCTTCTGCAAGACTGGTTCCGAGACCAATCGAACCGAGTGCTGTTTTTCACCCAGAGGATCACTGTCATCGAGATGATGGAACATTTTCTCGATCTCCAAGGGTAAGAATCATCTTCAGATCTTTCATAACTTTCAAAAACTTCATTTTCAGAATCCAATCCACCCGATATACTGGGAAGGAGAGTGCCCCGAGCCGCGAGAAAACTCTCATGAAGTTCAAGACGGATCAGAACATCAGGATCCTCTTGATCAGCACGAGAGCTGGCTCAGTCGGTCTGAACATTGCGGAGGCAAACAAGGTCATCATCTACGATCCGGACTGGAATCCGGCTGCCGATCGTCAAGCAATGGACCGGTGCTACCGGATTGGACAAACTCAAAACGTCTCCATCTTCCGGATGATCACAGTTGGAACTCTGGAAGAAAAAGTCTACCTGACTCAGAGGCAGAAGGAGAGTATTGGTGCGAAAGTCCTCGATGGTTCGGATGAGTCGGTATCGGTGCCAAACAACACTATCGAAAGCCTGCTTGAATTGAAGTCAAAAGGTGCACCGACTGATTTGGACTTATTTTTCCCCAATGAAGCGGCCCGCAATTCAGAGGATGAGGAAGATAAGGAACAAAAGCAGGAGGAGGAGAAGGAAGACGAGCAAGAGGAAGAACAGGAGAGCAGTTCGGAGACAAAACAGAAGAAAAGGATCCTCTCTGGATTTGAACCCAAGAATCTTCTTGCATCAGTTTTCGACAACAACAAAATTGAAGCAATGCGACAGCACTCCCTCTCGATCACGAATTCCTGCCATCTGAGCCATCAAAAGCAGGTCTCGTTGAGCAGCGCTGTAAAAGATGCTGTGAACAGTTTGCGGCACACGTAAGTCACTTGAATTTTTTGCTTTGAAAAAAAAACCATTTTCAGGGAAGGACGTCTTGCTCACACGTGGAAAGAAGAGTTCCACAAGAATCTCAGCAAGAACATTGTGGCGGAGTACTATGTCGAGAAGGAGAAGCACGATAAGCACTGGAAGAATGTCCAAACAGATTACTCTGAAGACCGAGAAGAAGTAAGTGAAGAAATTGCGATTATGTTTTGAAATGGCTAAATGAAACAATTTCAGCTGGAGACAATTCTGTCAGTTGCCCAGGATATGCTATTCTACCTCCAAAGAATAACCAAAAAACCGGAGAAGTTCATCAATTCTGTTTTCGTGAAGTTCATCGATCGGAAAACCCCGATCCAAATGTGGTTTTACCGAGAGATTCTGTCAACTCTCGCGAGTTCTGATGAAAACGGAGAGTGGGCATTGCGGCCGGAGTACATTGGTGCGATGGTTCTGAATCCCCTGAAAAGATTAGAACCGATTACTCCACGAGTTTGGAAGCCAATTGTCCGGAAGAAGAAATCTCGAGTCTCGGATTCAAAGGGGGATTCCAAGGGAGTGCCGTCTACATCCAAGTAACCATCAAGCTTAAGCTAACCAAAATCGTTATTCTGTCAATCATCCCCTCATTGTTTTGTTTCATACCCATGCACAGATATCCCACTGATTGTTGATTGTTCTCATTAACTGATTCTCTGAAACTCTGAAATTCAAACCTATAACCCAATTGTTTTTATGTATCCCTTCTCCGCTCGGTGACGATCTTTCTCACCACCGTTGATATTCATTTTTACCTACGTTGAATCATTTCCCTTCAATTTTTTACATTTGATACCCAAAATCGAAACAATAAATGAAAAGTGGCAGTTTGCTCTGTTTTATAAATCATGCCGAGACCAGTGGTTTGTCACAGAAAGCCTTACAATGTCCAGCCTTTTCTCAAAAATCTGTTCACCTCGTTCGAAAACCCATCTTCCATTTGGTGATTTTTGAATACAGATCAATGATTGTTTCGTTCAAAACGGGTTCCTGAACTCTTGAACAACACCATTGGCCGTTTATGTCTTTTGGACTTGTTCTATTGCAGTTTCCGAGGTTTGGTCTCTGATATTGTTGCTGAAGTGTGTTTATCGATGTTCTAAGAAGCGGCCTCTTGTGTTCGAACTGTATCTCGCTGCGGAGGAGGAATATTTTATGGAAATCGTGGAAAAATCAGAATGTATAAAAGAGCGGCTCAATTTTATATTTTCAAGGTTCAACTGATCTATTCTATCCTACTTCCATTCCTCCTTCCCGACGACAAGCATCCACACGACAATGAAGACCATCTGCAAGACCTTCGTCTCCGACCCCGACCCGGAGCCAGAGAGCCCTGATCCCGACTAATTATTGAACTTGGAACTGTAATAAATTGCTTCTTATTATAGTCTTTTTAAATTTTCTATTTGTAGTCAAAATGAAATTAGAAGATGTTTTAAGCTATAGGTTCCAAGCAGAAGTTTATCTGAAAAGTGGTAGCGAGATGTTGAGCACATGTTGATTTTCACCCTTTTTTTTGTCGCAACCATTCACATTTCTGTTGAGCGATTGCAAAAATAAAAAACTTCATTAGTACCCAAAAAAAAGTTAAAGCAAAAAAACAAGCACTCCTGAAGAAATAAAGAAGAGGCAGTGAATAGGAAAAATAAAAAAGACATGGATAAATAAGAACCAACAAAAGACAGAATGCGATGAAGGAGAGGAGAAACTATGAGTTTATTGCTTGATATCGAGTCCCTGAAGCGCGTCCTGCGCCTCTTGGAGCTTTTTGATGTAGCGGAGGTAGTTCTGATTAACATTTCTGGCTACCTTGTTGTCGGCGACGTTGATCATGTCACGGTCGACGTAGAAGTCGATGTCGGTCTGTGGTTCTTCCTCGTCATTCCCGGATGGTCCGATCTCTTTGCCGAGCCCGTTCACTACCATCTGAAATGCGGTAATGAGTACTGAAACATAGGATGGTTCTAGTTGTTATACCTTATAGGTGAGCAGGTTGCCGAGGAAAGAGTCGTAGTCCTCTTCGTCGAAATCCATTAACAAAGCGAGCTTCTTCGTCGGAAGAGTCGGGTACAGATTCAGGTATCCACGAAGAAGAGGCAGAACCATGCGAGACTTGATTCCCTCGAGGAAGGCTTGGGTCTGACGGATCGACGGGTCTCTTGCTTGATTGACACCTTCATAGACAACCGTGTTTGGACACAAGAACTTCGGGCATCCAAAAGAGAACGCTTTCTCAAACTCTCCGATCTTCCCATTGGCCATATTCATCATAATTTGTCCGTAGCGTTCATTCAGTTGCAACTGGATGCTCTCTTCGATTCTCTGAGGCTGAATAGACAGAGAGATTGCGAGTAGCGGGAAGAGCTGGTCCCACGCTTTTGGAAGCTGTAAACCGTAAATTATTCAGACATTCTGCAGTTTCAAGCATACCATATCGTACTGGAAGATCTTCTTCATCGGCTGCAGGCTCTGGACAATCTTCGTTCTTTGGATGAAGAGGAGGCAATCGACGAAATGCTTTGTGGCTTCTCCGTAGTTTCTCATCATCAGATGGGAGAATCCGACAAAGTAGTGGAGAGTCACCAGGCAAGTCGGAACGGTGTTGAAGATGCTTTCCGAGTCAAGGTCGACGTACTGGACAGTCTTGAGAGCTTGGTGGTAGTCGCCGAGAAGAACGTGGATTCTCAGAAGACCAATGAGAGCAAAGTTTCCGAGTTTGAAGTAGAGGTCCGATTTTCCAAACTTATCGACGACCGACTTCAGATTCCAATTCCCCTTCGACGCTTCCAATTGCTGGGAGACTTGAGCTTTCGAAGTCAGCAAATATAGAATATTGAGGACTGTGTAGACGTTCCACATGCTCTGGTTTTCCTCGAATTTCTTGAACTCCTCCTCCTCGTTCGCGCGTCTTCTCCATGGATCCGATTTGTAGAACTGGTAAGATTGAAATTGATACACGAACTCGTCGATCATATCCCAGAGCCACAAATTGGGGAGCTTGAGTGCGATTGGGATTCCGGTAGTGAGGAGCTCCGAGAAAAGTTCTTGGTAGTTCTCGAATGACTCATATCGGTGGCTAAGAAGTGGTTTGCGTGTGTTCGGAGCGTGAACGTTGCGGTAGAATAGCTCTTTGTAGAGAATGATGAAAATCTTGTTTCCGGGGCCAACAATTCGCTCGACGACGGACGCATCGGGCCACATACTATCGCGGAAGAATCTGAATACATGAATAATAGACTACGGATATGATTAAAAGTTGAAATACCTCTCCGTGAGATCTGGGAACGCATGCTCGTAGAGACTGAGAATCTCCGGAACGTTTTGCTTGTCGATCATTCTCGCGAAGTACACGAGGTAGTCAGAAACCTCTTCCGGGACCCCATTTTCCTTCCCTGAAATTTTGACATTTTATTTCGGTGATTTTAAAATGCAAACTAACCGACAACGACGTGGCAACGGCAATTATCCGAGTGTTCTTCCTCATCCAGATCAAATCCTGAACAACGTGGCATACCGAAATACAGTTTCGTGTCGAGAAAGTAGAAAATCGACCGAAAGTATGAAAATGATGACTGTTAACTTTTCAAAAAAGTAAAACGCAAGCCGGGCGCGCGTTATCGCAAGAGCGCCGCACAGTTTTGCGGTTTATGCGGCCGCAATATGCCGTAACGTACGGTGCACCGTTCGCCGTTTATGGCTTTTCGTAGTTTTTCTGCAGTTTCGGGGGTTTCGTCTTCAATGTTATTGCTGGAGTGCGTTTATCGATGTGCTATGAAAACGGTGTCTTGCTGCGGAGAAGGAATATTTTAGGGGGACCGGAGGAAAATCAAATTTTTGTAGAAGAGGTTAAATAGATCAGCCGTTCATTTTCTGTTCTTCACATCCTTCAACTGACTTCAACCTCCAGCAACAACTATCATGCAGATCTTCGTGAACATTGCCGTTTCGAGTCGAAACCTGATACCCCGAGGCCTCCTGACAAGTAAAGAGGGAACTGCACTTATTGAAGATGAAATTTTGTAATGTAGCGCCGATTTTTTGATGATTCCTTATCTCCATCAAATCTTCAGAAATTTGCTTCTCTTTTGAAACTCGAGGCGAAGTTAGAAACCGATTTGAGCATTAGCTCTGTACCACAAATCCCAAAAAGTAATAAGCACGTGAAATCCCTAAAAGTAATCTCCGGGGATATCCAGTTCATTAGTGTACTTTCTATCATCACGAGTCTGTCTCCCTTATTCAAAATCTCGCGATTTCATGATATGTTGAGCTCTAGAAGCACGCGATAATCCGCCTAATTAGCCTCGAGAATCATGGCTTGGGCGTGGTCGCGTCCCCAGGTTGCCATGGATAACAATCCCCTGAGGTTTCTGGGTTAGGTTTCGGCTCAAAGCTGCATTGCTCATTCCTCAGAGTTTCTACCTCGCCGTCATGGCGCTTCCCTTCTACCACATCTTCTACGCGGTGACTTCTGTCGCCGCTGGCTGCTTCCTCTTCTTCTTCTGGGTGCTTCTTGTCTTCTCCGACTATTTCCGTTCCCACCAGCGCCACTTTTATCAAGCTATCACACTCTTCTTCATGGTTCTGGTGATTATGAGCTTTGGAGCAAAGGTAGAATCTGAAGAGTCAACGCTGAAGCCAAAGAGAAGTGAAACGGTTTCCACGCTGGCAAGTATTTTGGGAGCTGCCAACCTCGCTATCGAAGTTGCGACTAGCTTCCTGTTAATTGGTAAGTCAGGAAAACTGCAACACGATCATTGCGCATACTTTCAGATACTCAGATCACTCGCTTTCAAGAATTCTACAAATCTTTTCGGTACCGCTGCCTTCTCCTCATTGGCATATGTTTGAACCTCCCCTGCCCATCCCTCGCTTTCATTTCTGAGCAACTGACAACCTTCTTCATTCTTCTTTTTACCACTAACAACGCGGCGGTAAGCAAAAGTACTAATGGATTGTAGAAACAATAGAATTTCAGTGGTTCTATTGTGCCCACAGAGCCTCATCTACCTGGGTTCAGGAGGCAAATGAAAAAGATGCTCCATTAGACGAGAAGATGTTGCTCGAAGAAATTCAAACAACTGCCCGTATCCTATCAAAGTACACTTGCTACCGAATGGTTCTCCGATTCGCCAATGCTCTTCTGCTCTGGGCGCACCCTGAGTCTTTCTTCATTCCCGGAGTGATCACTCTCCTAGAAGCATTCCTCTTCGTCGCCATCCTTCTCAATCACCAGCACAGTTGCTACCGCTTCTACACCTGGGAGTTGGCAAGATACGAAGCTGTGCATGGCGGGCACCCTCGGCCGGATATCAAGCTCGAGTTCCCTCCCAGAAGCCCGAGATACCCAAATGTGAAGATGATCATCTGGAAGACCGATGAATCTGGAACCCGGAAAGTCAAATACACGGAGCCTATCAACTGGGCAAGACTGGACGACTACGACTTGGTGTGATGTAATTACTGCTTTTTGAAATTGAAATACTCTTTACAACTACTGATCGTCTCCCTCAATAAACATCTACTAATATCAGTCTCCGTGTGTCTAGCTTTTTAGAAACATGAAGAAGAGGGGGTTCGGAGAGTAAAAGTTCATTGGATAAAGACACAGCTTACTGATTATACGTGTACAGACAGGATTTGATTGCTATATTAGGTTTCAGATATATAGGTAGGTTTGACTGGGAGATCAAGTTAACAGAGCAACTTAGCAAAGGGAATCCTTGGGAGTGGGAGGGGTTGCGTCGACATCCTCGAGAGCTTTTTGGTTTGCGTCTTCTCCAGCTGCTGCATTGATCACATTACCATTCTCCATGTCTTGACTGACCGCTTCCGACATGGCAATTGCGTTGAACTCCTCGAGATTATCGTAACTTGCGTCTTCTCCGGCGGCTGCATTGATGACGTCATCAACTTCGATGTTTCGGCCTTCAACGTCCGGTATGGCGGCTGCTTCAATTTCCACGAGTGCATTTTGGTTTGCGTTCTCACGGACGTTTGCGTTGGTCGAGTTCTTAATCTCCATGTCTTGGGCAATGCGGGTGAAATGACAGTTTTGACAGAGTGCAACTGAAATCAACCATTTTTCAATTTGTTTCGCGTTTACTCTAACTTACAGATCATGTTTATGAGAGAAGAAGGCAGGATGTTTATGTTGTTGGTTTCTGTCGTTGTTTCGCGGTCCGCAATCAAGGTTAAAATCAATCCGAAGAACCAGATCGCAAAACACAAGAGCCAGAAAAGCTGAAAAAAACGCGTGAGGAAACATCTTCCCGAGCGCTAAACTTACAGAGATCGTCCATCCGAACATAGCTGCGGGAGAGGTGTTTCGGAACACAAGACCAATGTACATCAGGTTGATGAAGACGATCGGAATAAAGAAGGAGGAGTCACGGAAGAAGTAAACGTGCAGAGCGATCAAAACGATGCACTCAGACAGGAGAATTCCACGAAAGGTGAACTGCGCAGACAACCATAGAAAAAGTGAGCCCAGCCTGCCCCTGAGTACAATAGCCATCTTGCCCTGAAAAGAGGAGAGTCAAGTAAAATGAGAAAATGGGAGAAATGAGCGACAATCCGCCGGAGAGAACCTTTTATATGAGGATACCGTCAGCTAATTGAATAATATCGTCTTGGCGGAGCTGGGAACCATTTTCGGAAGCAATTTTGAATAGATTTGGTGAATAACAATAATATTTTCCAGATGGACTTGTTTTTTAAGACGAATTACAGTATGCCGGGAACCTCGGGGCCTCATGCAGCTCGAAAAATGAAGTGTAAGGTTTTTTTTTTCTTTGAAAAGAGTTTGGAAACCGTGTGAGTGACAATCATAGAAAACTAGCTCTCAAAGAACTTTTCCGGGATTTGTTTATTTAATTTTCTCAGTTTTTCTATGCAGAAATCTTTATATCTTCACTAATCTGTCTTTCCCTTTTCAGATTTTAGAACTTCGTTCAAACTTTCAGTCATTGGCGCCAATGACGCCTTCTTGCTGCCTTTTTCTTCCTTCTTCCGCGCCTGCACAGTCCGCTCTCATCGTCGGGCTGTTTCTTTGAAACACTATTTGTTTTTGGCAGTATTTTTTTGTGTTTTCCTTATTTCAATCGTTCTTGTTTCTATTACGCGCCCGAACTTTCCTTGGCACTAGCGCAAAAAGTTTCTCCAAACTGGAAGATATTTCACCTGCAATCTCTTTGACGAATTCCCAAATTTTTTAAAACAATGAAGTCGTGGTTTCTTGCATTGTTTTTGTGAAAAGTGAAAAAGTTCATAAGAAAGAGTGGGTTATAAGTTCCCAGATGGTTCAATGGGTAGCAAACAGAGCCCGAGTAGGTGCAAAAGGTAGAAAAGAAGAGCCGGAAAAGAAAGAGTGGGATGTAAGTTCCCAGATGGTTCGATGGGTAGCAAACAGAGCCCGAGTAGATGCAAAAGGTAGGAGAAAATATTCGATAGAGAGAGAGTGGGATGTAAGTTCCCAGATGGTTCGATGGGTAGCAAACAGAGCCCGAGTAGATGCAAAAGGTAGGAGAAAAGATTCGATAG
>LR538369.1:803321-843559 GCA_900883565.2 Caenorhabditis panamensis | reverse complement strand
AGCCGACTCCATCTCCGCCTCCATAGCCGACTCCCATCGCTTCCCTCAGCTTCCAGTACCCGATCTTTATGAGTTTACGTTAGTACTGACTGATCCAGTTGACTCGGAGGCAATTTTGGCGACGATTTTTGAAAACTGGCATCAAGTTCTTTCAAAACACCGACTACAAAGTAGAATGAGCTGCTGGCAGTTCCCTATTCTAGACGACAATGTTTTCCGCCGATTCCAGTGATGATATAACTCGATTCAGTAGTCATCGCGACGGTTTTGAAGAAAGGAGCACTGACTGCACTGCAAACGTCATGAATTACTATCAGAAACGTTGAGGAAAGCTCACTTGTTACTTGCACTCCGAGCATCACTGAATTCTGAGCTTCTCCACTGATCGGTACTCGCTGTATCCTTGGTTCTTCGCTTTTCTCGTGTTTCACAGTCCATTATCGACTATTTGTCGGAATAATCAGCAAATTCTGCAAAAAACTCTGCAAAATACGAATAAACAGGTGAGAGAACAGAGATTTCTGTGAAAAAAGTCGAAATTTGCACCAAAAAGAGGAATTACAACACGATAAAACAAGCTGGATGCTGTTACCCCTAAAAATGTCAGTTTTTAACTTTTTTCGCGACGATTTTGCAAAATGCACGAAGATAATTGAAGTATACATCAATATACATCATCTGCGTGCAGAAAATCCAAGAAAATTGTCTAAAAATGGAGAGAAAATAACGAAAATCCTATCTCAAAATTCGAAAGTAATTTGGCGGGCTAGAAACTTCTCGGCCATAGGAAGTCGGCCAGCGCGGGCCAGGGCGAGGGAGTACGGGGAAGGCAGATACGCAGGGCGTTAGGCGATCTGGCTGAGCGGCTGATCGATCGGAGTAACGGAGGAATTTAGGAATGGGAAAAAAGGAAACTTGGGGGGGGGGGGGNGGGGGGGGGGGAACCTAGCGTACAAGACAAGACGAGATGTTGTGCAGCGCAATCCAGGCCTTCTCACATACTGAGCTGGCAAAGAGAGCAGAGATGTTCAAAAAACAAACAATGCTCACTGGTTTCTTTCAGTCAGAAAGCCTTTTTTCTGTGTTTGAGGTAGGAGAGAGAAAAGTTTCAGGCGGTACGATGAAAGTAGGAAACCCCGACGACGACTAAGGGCGTCGGTGAGTCGGCCGCCCGACGGCCCTTTCACAGCTCGCCGCAGCCGACAGGCGGCACCCGCCTGCATCCTTTTTGGGTCTCACCGCCGACAGACTGGGAGGGGCCTGACCATGGTACCGCCTCTTTTGAGCCGTATATAAGGCAACTGATATCCTTCCCATATCACAATCCCCCTAGCGACCACAGATGAGGTTGGGGTTCCGATTTTTCCTGTAGTTGAATCTCTTTTTATTTTGTTTTTGATCACTGTCCTTTTGGAAAGGAAAAGGAAACATTTCTTCTTCTTACATGGGAATATGTGAGTTTTCTATACTTTATAAATGAGGGCTAACTGACAAAGAAAAAAACCTGAAAACTTGTAATAGTTTCGAATTTTTCTTGATTCTAGTGTTTTTGAGCGTAAAAATAACTAAAAAAGATCAAATAACTCATTTTTCAGTCTCGACTTGGATTTAGCGATAGAGACCTGGAAATAAGAAGTCCGCCCCATCGTTAATCACCACATGTCTGCAGGAATCCTGGTTGATGACCGAGGGGACAACTTTGTTGTACCAGGTCAAAAATGAGATAGTCAGTATGGATTAAGGTGAGTTAGTGATTATTTGATAAGAAGGGATCAATTTCTAGTTGATAATAGAGCTTCTGTAGTTTGGTTTTGATTATTCCTAGTGAAATTGAGTATCTAGTAATATCTAGACCCTTTTTTCATTAATCTTATCTTTCAGAAACGTCTTCAAGGACAACAAGCAACTGGAACTCTTGGAAGGCTTCATTCCTCCGTACTGGAGTCTACCCAGAGAGACAGCTGCGCATCGAGAGCGACGAAAATGGCATGGAAGTCCAAGAAGTGTCCATCGATCCGCAATCTGGTCGATTCCTACATGAGAATCACCACCAAGGCCATCAAGGATCTCGTTCCGAAAGCGATCATGCACCTTATCGTCAACCAGGTCTCCAGCTTCACCAAGGACGAGCTCCTCTATCAATGCGGAGACACGGACGGATTGATGGAGGAATCGGCGGGAGAGGCGCAGAAGCGAGAAGAGATGCTCCGACTCTACCACGCATGCCGAGAAGCTCTCCAAATCATCTCAGAGGTCAACATGTCCACATTGGGATCCGATGGACCGCCACCAATCAGTCGCCCGGCTCCAGTTCCTCCAGTCGCCAGACCACCGCCGGCGGTTCCAGCGTGAGTTTTTCATTGAATTGTTGAAAATTTTGATAACTGATAAGATTTGGAGCTTAGAAAGCCAATTTACCCAGAAAAAGTCAGTTTTTTGTAGCGAAATATCGATTTTCTCAAGTTTTTTCTCAAAGAAAAAAAAATTTTCTTGAAAAACTTTATAATCTCTGTCAAATTAACACTTTCTAAACTCCAAACGTTCTTACTTGTCTCTGTTTCTATGATTTTACGACAAAAATTTGAAATTTGGCCCAAAATCGAAAACAACATTGAAAGCCTGATTTCGGGGCACTCGACCGTCTTGCTACGAGTTCAGTTTTTCAGTGTTTTCTCGGTTTTGAGACTGATTTTATCCAACTTTTTTTGATGAATCTGTATAGAAAAAAAGATTTGAAGCTTAGAAATAGTTCATTCGACCAGAATTGAACAGCTTTTCAGTGCGAAAACGAAATCGAAAAATTTTCATTCTTACTCTGAAAAAGTCTATAATTTTTGTAAAATAGACTATTTCGATGCTCCAAATCTACCTTTTTACCGGTTTTTTATCAAAAAGTTCAAGAAAATTTGCCCAAAAACTGAAAATCGGCGAATTTTTTTTTCGAACAATTCTCATTTTCAGTCGCGGCATTCCACCACAGCCATCGATGAACGGAGAAGCCCCACAAGTGCCAGCTCGTCCGAGATTCCCCGCCAGATCCTAACATTCTTCCAATTCTATACCGACTAGCGTCAGGTGGAGACGATCATATAATTTTTATTATAATTTTCTATTTAAATTCATATTCAAATTTTTTCATATTCTTTCCTTTTCTGTGATAATGATCAAACGGAATGAATTGATGTACTACTGTGAAGTTTTTTTGAAAGATGAGTAATCATTGCTTCTCTGCAAATCTCGTGATTTGATGAATCACTAAAAAAATGTGCTCTATTTTTAGAGAAGCTTCTTCTATTTCTCTTCCCTCCCTTCCAATGGCACTCTCTAGAAGCTCCGCCCCAAAAATCAAAAAAAAAACAAGGCGCTTTCATTTTCAGTCGCCCAGCCATGGTCTCATTTTGAAACTTTTGTGCGCTCATTTTTATTGCATTTTCAACGTTTTTCATCCATTTCCCGGTAGTTTAGCGCGTCGCACCACTGAAACCATTTGATAGTAAGCAATCCTTGGACATCATTTGCTCGGACACCGAACTCTTCCCAGAAACAGTTTGGAAAAAGGATTACTCATTGCTTCTTTGAAAATCTTGTGATTTGAGGAATCACTAACCTGGCTTTCATTTTCAGTCGCCCAGCCATTGTTTCATTTCGAAATTTTTCTAAGCCTGTTTTTCTTCAAGTTTTTTCAAGTTTCAGACTACTTTTTAGACTGAGAGGTTCCAAACACTGAAATCATCGGTAAGGAATGGTTACCATTCTCTCGGATACCTGATTTTCTGCAAAATTAGTTTGAAAAGTTGGTCTTTCATTAAAAAGCTCAAAACTCTTTCTTTTCCCTCCCTTCCAGCGGCGCTTTGGGCATTCTCTTCCGTCGCCTATCGATTGTTTCATTTCGCAACTTTTCTTTCTCTCAATTTCAACGACTTTTCCTTTATGTTTCTGAATGTTAGGCTTTTCAAACATATGGATCATCGGATTGAAAGAGATCCTGTGATTCCCTCGGATACCTGATTTCTTCCAAAATTAGTGTGGAATCGAAGACATTTACTAACTTTTTTGCAAAACTTTCTGTGAGTCATCTGCTGACTCATTCAAGTCCATCTCTTCCAGCGAAGCTTCTCAGAAGCCACTCTCAAAGCAGGGAAACGCGGCGCCTGGCTTTCATTTTGAGTCGCTCATCAGTCGTTTCATTTCGCAACTTTTGTGCGATCGTTTTTCTTCCTTTTTTCACTGTCTTCTTCAACATTCCCAAAATCTCTCACTCTTTCCCTCCTTCCCCTTCTTTCCCTTCCCTCTCAAGCTTCTTGGCTTCATTTTCAGATTAACGATATGCTCCTTCTCTTTTCCTTCTCTTGCGTTCTCTCCATCATTTCTCTTCCACGTCATATCAAGCTCCGCCCCAAAAGCAGGGAAACAATGCGCTTATTCAAAACATTACTTATCCTTCTTTCTCCCTTCCAGCGGCGCTTTTTGAATGCTCCTCCCCCAAGTCGGGAAAAGTTTCACTTCATTCTCTTCGACCCCTCGACCCTTCCCGTCCTTCTTAGTTCTTCCCTTCCTTCTCAAACTTCTTTACTTCATTTCCAGATAAATCATGGAGAGTGTCACTTATCTCGTGGCTTTTTCTCCTTCCCCTCTCCTTCTTCTGTGTACTTTTCGTAGCCCTTCTGCCACGTGACTTGATGAGTAAGCGGGATGGTTTTTTTTTTGAAAAACCTTCCAACATTCTCTCCCCTCCCTCCCAGCGGCGCTCTCTGAAATCTCCGCCCCCAAAGTCAGAAAACGCGGCGCCTCACTGTCTCCTCAATCGCTCCCAGTCTTCTCATTTCTTCCCTTCCCTTTCAAACTTCTTGGTTTCATTTCCAGATCAACGATGAAGAGTGTCCTTATCTCTTGGCCCCTTCTTTTGCTCTTCTCCTTCTCTTGCGTGCTCTCCGTCGCTGCTCTGCCACTTGGCGCGTCAAATGGCTCCATCGCCTTCCATCCGGTCGGAGGACGTACCCAGGAACACTTGGAGATTGATGCTCACCTGGAGAAAGGTAAGACAGGAGTATGGCTCAGAGCAGCTAGATTCAGAGAGGGGGTTGTAAGAGAAGCTTGATGTCGAAATACTGTGAATCGATAAAATGTGAGTCATGGAAAGTTTCGAAACATACTATGAATTCGGGCTGTAGTAAAAACGTCAGAATGCTTCTTTGTAGTCCTTCTAAGGTTCTATCAAACTACAATCAAGAGATTTTCTCGTTTTCAGCGCCGCCTGCCAAGATCGAAGATGCCACCGACCTCCCGGTTGGAGCTCGCACCCAGGAGCACGTCGTCATGGACGGAACTCTGCAGAGAGGTAGGAAAGAGCTTAGAGAAGTTGAGTATCTAGAAAGCTCTGAGAATTCACTAGTTTGAGATATCGATTTGATTTCGAAATCATCCGACTCGATAAATGCTGAGTTATGGAAAGTTTCGAAACGTTTCATGAATCCAGACTAACCTTTTTGTGTCTTGATCGTTCTTTCTAACAGTCTGTTCAGCTATCATTCCTGTTTTCACAGAGCGACAAGTCAAGGAGAAGTCCAACATCACCTACCAGCTGATTGCCGAAGCTAGCACCCCGGGACCATTCCGTCTTCATTACCTTGTTCAGAAAGGTAAGACGCAATCTAGTTTTATGACTAGTGAATGCAAAAAGGGCTAGACTTTTAGATTAGGCTGTATGGACTAAGGAGTAGCTGTTTGATTGCGAAATCTTCAAAAGCAAATCGATAAATCATGAGTCATGGAAAGTTCAGAAAGATTAGAGTAACTCAGATTAGAGTAAAAGAAAACGTTTATGTTTTCCTGTTATGGTTATGTTTTTCAGCCGAAATCAACGAGAACATCACGCTGATTGCAGAGGCTGCCACCCCAGCGCCAATGAAGCTTCAGAAAAAAGGTAAATTGGATTTTGGGTTACGAGCAGATTTTGATTTCGAAATCTTGGAAATCGATAAATGCTGACATGAGTCATTCAAAGTTTTGAAACAGTTTATATCGACATATTCATCAAACTCTAACTTTATTTTCCTATTCTCTACAGATCCACAGGAGGAGAACAGTCTGATGTACCACCTCGTTGGAGCCCAACCCCAGGATCATGTCCACCTCGATGATATTCTCCACAGAGGTAAGACAGTGTTCGGTTTAGAGTTTTTAAGTGTAAGGAAGACGAGTTCCTCAAATGTTCGACTTCTGAGGGCTTCTGTGCTATCTATCAAACCAAAATCATAAAGTTATCCTTTTTACAGCGCCAAAGAGAAAGGAAGACAACTCTATCAAATTCCACTTGATTGGAGCTAGAATTGAGAAGCACGTTGACATTGATGGACATCTGAAGGGAGGCGAGAAGACTAACAGAATCGCCAATCATCCGGTCCCGGAACAGGAGGAAGCTGAGGAAATCCTGGAGGAAGGTAAGACAGAGTTTTGAGTTAATCTATTCATCATTCCCTTGTTTCACAGAGTTTGATACCGAGCCCCACTACGACACCGTCGCCAGAGTCCTTGAAGTCTTCCTCTACATGCTCTTCGGTCTCATTGCTCTGCAACTGATCCTTTGCTGCCTCTCTTGCTGCAAGAAGACCACCAAAGTCGCCGAAGTCCAGAAAGAGATCGACATCGTCCACCTCGGACCGCCAGTCAACGTGATGGATTCTGCTTCTCAGTACACCAAGTACCAGGAGCCATGGGTCTCCTACATCTAAGGATCTGAAGAGTCCTCACACATACGAGAATTCTGTCAAATATGTACCAATGTTCTCCCCTCTCGTACAAGTTATTTTTCATATTTTGTGAATGAAGTGGATTTTGAAAAAGATCGGAAATAGATGATCATCCCTATTAGCTAGACATCTGATGATCCCTGCTCCAACCAGTTGATTTTCTTCTTCGAAACAAAAGGCCGACACCGTCTCCTCCTTTCTATATCCTTGATAGTTTATTTTGCCCAACCGGAAAACCCCGGTAGAGCTGATCCAAAAATAGCGGTTTGTTCAACACTCTCTTTCAAGAGGTTAGAACTCCAGCGTACCTTATGTATCTGAGTAAATACCAACGTTCAAGACAGTTCAATAAGTCTTACTCGTTGCAGTGTACCGACAAAAACCAGGACGGCGATGTTTGGGTTTCTGTGGTTGTCGAGACGCAGAGAGGCTAGAGCAGGGTTGGTTGGCCCGTGGGGGAGAAGACAGTGCAGAGACTGTGCCCTCCATCTCCACACTTCTGCCACACATTCGCAGAAATCGATTTGACGCGTTAGCAGTTGATGTCTGCGTTTCTACAAGCCGGTACAGTCTCTGGTGTGAGTGAACTCTTGGCCGAACACCCATTGCGAGAGAGTGTGTGACCCGAGAGGTTTACCAGCAGATGTTTGTGGCAACATCGAGCCCCGGTCAAGCCTCCATTCCCTCTCTTTCTACCCACCCAGGGTCTTCCGATGAAGACCGTTTCCCGATTTATCTGTAGTCCCCCTTTTTTTCTGTTATTTTGACTTCATTTTTGGTTCAATTCGATGCAAAGGAAGAAGTGCCATTTTCAAGTGAGTTTCCTTTTCGTTGAAAACGGGGGGAAAACAGAAATGAGACCAAAAAAGGGGCATTTTTAATGATAATGTATTGAGTTCCGGAGAAAGAGAGACGAAAAAGAGCAGGCGGGCTGATTTTTTTGACTGACTTTTTGATGACTGTCTACACCACTTCCTGAATACCATAACGTATGAGGCTATACAAAGTCAGAAAAAATTTCCAAAAAAATTTGAGAAAAACAGTGTTTAGAAAACCGCTTCTGGGAGGATTTCGCCAAGTTCACCAAAAAAATTTCGGCTCAATCTCGCGATCGCAGCAAAGCGCGAAGAGATACTGTAGCAGAACAAGAAATACAAGGTATTGGTATCTAACATTTCCTTTATCTACTTTGAAAAAACGATTTTCAGACTACTTTGGTTACTATGACAGAGAAGGTAATTGTACTGCAGGGCGAGCAACCTGACATGAGACAAATGATCGCTGAACTCGACGAGTAGGTAAGAAAGAAAAGAGAACCTGGGTTATCAGTTTATGACTGTTTTCCAGGTACTACATGCCGTGGCTCGGACCGAAAGCAGATGGATCGATCAACAAATTGAAGTGAAAATGGTTAATTTTATAATTATTTATTGTTGAAATTAATAAAAATTAAAAAAAAAAACAAAACCATCCCCTTTCACGTGCTTCGCCTCTTCGTGGCGAAAGGGATCAACCATTATTCCCTTCATTGGGAAAAATGGGCCAAGAAGCACAACTGATGAATACTCGGTTACTTGAAGGTGGAAGTTGACTCGATAACTTCAAATCGACCCGTCCTTCAAAACCAGAAGTGTTCTCAGGATTCCCTCTTTTTCTACCCATCCCAGGGTCTTCCGATGAAGACCGGTTCCCGATATATCTGTAGTCCCCCTTTTTTTTTTGTTATTTTAACTTCATTTTTGGTTCAATTCGATGCAAAGGAAGAAGTGCCATTGTCAAGTGAGTTTCCTTTTCATTGAAAAGCAGGGAAAAACGTAGATAGAACCTAAAAATGTGTCGTTTTCTATGATAATGTATTGATTTTCTGAGAGAGAGAGAGACGAAAGAGAGCGGGCGGGCTGAGACCAGTTTTATTTAGGTTAATTTGTTGACCGTTTTAAAATCTATTAGAAAAATAAGTAGCCTTTCCATTTTAGCGACCTAAAAGCATTGCAATACGTTGTCTTTTAGAAACTTTCCGGCTGCTTCCTTGACATACACATTCGAGAACCTGATCGAAAACAAGAAGTACTTGCTCGGTCTCAAGATAGTTAGGAAGAGTGGAAAGATCTCCTAGGAGTATGAAAACGATCTCCGAGAAGAGGAGCAATCGGATGTACCAATGTCCTCTGACAAGGTGTACTCTGATGAGGTCACAGGAGTCACTCTTATGAGCAAAGGAATGTTCGGAGTCTATGACAAGCTCAAAGTTCTTCGTGCTCATGATCAGCTACCGTCCATGTACAACATTCAGCTGACAATTTACAAAATGAATGGGGATTCGACAAGCGTTTTGGAGGTGGTAGAGTTCCCCGAGACAGTGAGCTATAATGTAAGTGCTAAAAGATAGAAAGCTTTTCTAAAAATTGATTTTCAGGACGGCCAGAACAACGATAGGTTATGTGGATCAAAACAAACACAGGACAATGACTAATTATATAATTATTTATTGTTGAAATTAATAAAAAAATTTTGAAAAAAAAAAAAAACCTACCCCTTTCACGTGCTTCGCCTCTTCGTGGCGAAAGGGATCAACCATTATTCCCTTTATTGGGAAAAATGGGCCAAGAAGCACAACTGATGAATACTCGGTTACTTGAAGGTGGAAGTTGACTCGATAACTTCAAATCGACCCGTCCTACAAAATCTGTGGGGTTTCTCTAAATGTTCAAAACTGATCACGTTGAATTTGGACTATTACCCTATTCTGTTCAGTTTGTCACTTGTTGTCAGATCTGTGAATGTCGACCTCCTACAATTGACATTCCAGTTCCGATGATTAGTGTCAACACAGAACTTTTAGCTTTGTTCCAAAAAAGAGGGATCTAGAAAAAAAAGAGGGATCTCCAAAAAAAATGTAAAAATCAAAAGATTATCGTCTGGAAATAGAGATAACATGACCTATGACCACGATCCGATGTTTATGTTAACTGATTGCTAGTACACACCGTTCACTTTTATACGAAAAAATGCGGTTCTGAGGTCCAAAAACTATGAAATGGCTCTTGTACATTGTCTGTACCCTACTAGAAACACAAGTCATAACTTCTTACTTATGAAAAGTCTTTCGAAATTTTTCAAAAAGGCTCATTCATTGTAAAATTAGGCGACAATAAGTTGCCAGGTATCATTTACATTAATTTCTGGCAAAAAACTGTCAATATTTCTATTTTTTTAGATCCCTCTATTTTGTTTTGATTCCTCTTTTTTGTTTAGATCCCTCTTTTTTAGAACAGAGCCGAGAATTTCGTATGAATGGATAATGAGTTCAGAAGCTCAAACTTGAAGCAGAGCAGTTTTCCGGGCTAACAGATAAAGTTGGTTGGCCTATGGGGAGAGGAGGAAAGTACAGAGACTGTGCCCTCCATCTCCACACTTCTGCCACACATTCGCAGAAATCGATTTGACGCGTTAGCAGTTGATGTCTGCGTTTCTACACGCCGGTACAGTCTCTGGTGTGAGTGAACTTTTGGCCGAACACCCATTGCGAGAGAGTGTGTGACCCCGGAGGTTTACGTACAGATGTTTGTGTCAAAATCGGCCCCTCCCGNCCTCCCGCCCTCCCTTACCTCTCATTCTACCTCAATAGGATCTTCCGATGAAGACCGGTTCCCCGATATATCTGTAGTTCCCCTCGTTTTTTGTTATTTTGAATATATTTTTGGTTCAATTCGATGCAAAGGAAGAAGTGCCATTGTCAAGTGAGTTTCGTTTTTGTTGAAAACCGGGGGAAAACAGAAATGGGACCAAAAAAAAGGCATTTTTAATGATAATGTATTGATTTTCTGAGAAAGAGAGACAAAAGAGAGCGGGCGTGCTGATTTTTGATCACTGTCTACACCACTCCCTAAATACCATAGAGTATGAGGCTATACAAAATCAGAAAAAATTTCCGGAAAAGTTTGAGAAAAACGGTGAAAAATAAGCAAAATAAAGACGAAAACGGCGAACCACCGAAAGGCATGCGCCGTGGACCACACAAAACAAGAGGTTCACAGTTTTTACCTTTGTTTGCTTGTTTTTGACTGTTTTTTATTAATTTTTCTGTAGAAACATTCAGAAAATACATGATGATCAGAACAATTTTGAAAAATTTTTATGTCAAATTCTAAAGTTTTGTTTTACCTGCAGAAAAATTCAAAACGTAGGTGATTCGCAATGAAAAACCAACTAATTTTGGCTAAAATTTTGTTTTCTTGGTTTCAAATCCTCTTTTTCATCATTTTTTACCAGAAAAATTAGAGAAAGTAGGACCAGGTTTCGTGGAGACCCGCCAATTTGCGTCACCGTAGTAAAGTATTGTTTTTCTTGAACTTTTCCACTTTTTTACAGAGATTCTGGCGTGAATACGGGAAGAAAAACAACTATGAATGTGTTTCTGGGACCAAATAAGAAGTGCAAAAAGTGCAGACTTCAGAAGTGTATGGATTTGGGATTACAACCAGAATGTAAGTGAAGTATCGTTATTACAAAACAGTTTCTAAAAGATATCACATTCCAGGGATTTGCTCTTCCAAGACTAGCCAGATCGACGCAGCATAATGTACTTTGGCGTTCCGTCATGCAGAGCTTGCCAAGTATGTTCTAGATGTTTTTTTTTCATTTTTCAAAGTTTCGTTTTCAGGGTTTCTTCCGATACTCCGTGCTCAAGAAACCTCCAGGAAAATGCAGATTTGAGAAGTGCCTCCAAGTGGGATCGAATCCGGACTGTGAGTTTTCTTATGGATTTTTCGGTTCTGTTCCAAAAAAAGGAATCTAGAAAAAAAGGAATCTGAAAAAATATGTGAAAATTAAAAGACTATCGTCGAAATTGTACACCTTGTAGGCTATTTTTAGATACCTTCTCTAGATTTCGAGATATTACACTAACTAGAAAGAATATGAAAAAGTGGACAACTGCGAAAATGTAAGATTTTTCAATTTTCAGCTCACGGATTGGAAGAAGTATGTAAAGGAATCGAAGGATTCAAATTTTTTTAAAATTTAATATCAGCAATAAATAATTATATAATTATCACCCTCCCCGTTTTGTTTCAAAAAAGGGAAGATACATATCTCTCCTGTTTTTTTCAACCCACTTCAAAACAAACCTTTTTTCTTTCTTCTCCCACTTCTAACCTCTGGACAACTAAAAGTCGCAATGAACTTGAGTCTCACTTTTGTTATCAGCTGATAAACGAGATGCTAATGAGGGGTACCTGATCACAAGATTTTGCCCCTAGAGCATGTCACATGTATGTGCTTACTTGGATGGGTAATGAGTTCAGAAGGCTTACTTGGAGCAGCAAGCCTGCTGCCGGGCGAGATATGTGCAAGGCTATTTGGCTAGGAAGTGATTTCTGTCTCAAATTATCCACTTTTTTTGAATCCAATTTGATAAAGAATAGTTTTTTGACCTTTTTTTTGTTATTGACGGGTGTTTTTTGAAAAGTTCCGGGAATCGCCTGGTTTTCTCCCACTGAAAAATACAAGCGAGTTTTTGGAAACAAGCAGTGCAAATGAATCAAAACACTCACATTTTGAATTCGTTTTTGAAAGAGCTGTTCGGCATCCTCAAATGTAGAAAGAAACCAAACTTAGGTTTTTTGAAACTGATTTCTTTCTCTTATCATTTCTAAGTTTTTTCTATGTGATGCAAACGTATTGTCAGTTTTGTTGAATCACTGAAATGCATCCGACTATGTGCCTTTTCTCATTATCTTTTAGTTTCCAAGTGAGTTTCAATAATTTACGCTCCAGTTACCTCTATGTCCCTGATTCGTTGAAACTCTCTTCATTCCCCCTCATGTGATAAAGCAACGGAGAAAAACAGCTAATCTCCTCGCTTGTTTTCTTGTAGCAAGAGCAGTCACAAGATCCATCCGAGTTTCCTAGGCAACCCGCAACATTTTCCCACAAGGACTTCTTATCCGCGCGCGCGCTTTTCTTCTTTTTCCTTCTTTTCCTCAGCTGATACATACATTTTTCCGCGAGATTTCTTCTCATTAGTTAATCCCTAGCTCCATTCCGAAATGTATCAGGTGCTCTCTCAAATCTCCCTCACTACATCTCACGTGAGCCGTGCTAGTTTTTGTTTTCGCCTCTTCCATATTGTTGTTGATGGGCGGTGTGCAGGGCACGCGGAAGAGCCAAGCAAGAGCCAAGCACATGATTAGTAGAGTATCCTAGGCAACAGGACGTGTCAACAAAAAGAGGGCACATGATTTGAGTGTATCGGAGCAGAAGATTAGCCGAGATTATGAAGGATTAGTAGGGCTCATGGGGAGAGGGCTTTGCTTCGTGTCCGTTTTTCTTTTAGTACACCCATTTGTGAAATGAAATATACATAACTCAATGCTTCTGTTTTCTTTTTGTGTTCTTCTTTCCATCAGATGTTTTCCTTTGTTTTTTTCTTTCTTTTTCATTTTATCCTCCGCATATTAGGTGAATGAGTAGATTGTAGTTAGTTTCAAGTCTGAATCATCTGTTTTACTTCTTATACTCTTCATGTTCAACAAAGGTTATCAAAACATTTCTAGTCTGGAAATAATGGCGTCATCTTCCTCAAATCCTGGGAACCAGCCTGGGTCCAGTCACGTTGCTGTGGCTGATACAAGACTTTCAACAACAAATTCAAGATGTGAGTGTTTTGGTTCACTTGAACTTGACATTTTCAAAATGTCCTTTTCATGTTTTCAGTGCGAGAAAACCAATCAAATCCAGGAGCTTCTCGACAAGAGATCCCGAACAGTCCAAAGTTCTCCGGGCCGAATCCTGAGTTCTCCATCATCACAGGTCCCACTGGAGTGATAGGGAAGATTTCTTTCATTGGACTTCCTGAAATCGATGTGTTCAGGCTTTATGAAGGTGAGACAGTTCGCATTTTCAAGTATTGCCGGGTTTCTCACCTTTTTTCAAACAAATACAGACGAAAAGATAACATATTTTGGGGTTTTCAGGGCAAGTTCGTCATTTTCTGAGCTCTGAGTCAGGGGTTCAACCTGAATACATAACTCAAACTGTTGATAGTATTGTTTTTAAGAGTTCTGGGAACTTGGTTTTGTTTTAAAGTTGTCGAGTTTTTGACAACCTACTTGGTTTTCAAGATACACTGCTTTTAGTCACCAACATCCCACCGTCCTTTGAAGATGGAAGTGTTTTTCGAGCAGTGCAATGCTGTCTGTATCTCAAAAACCATTGAAGATATTGAAAAGTTGTCAACTAACAATGTGTAGTTCTCAATCAGAGCTACAATACTGTTTTAAAAAGGCTTCGATTACCTACTTGACTATCGAGTTACACTGTTTTTAGTCACTAACACTCTAACGTCCTCTGAAGATGGAAGTGCCTATCGAGCAGTGTAATGCTGTCTATATCTCAAAAACCGTTGAAGATATCAAAAAGATGTCAACTAACAAAATGAAGTTCCTAACTAGAGCTATATTTTTGTTGTTAATAACTTTCCGCTATCCTACTTGGTTATCAAGATACACTGCTTTTAGTCACCAACACTCCAACATCCCTTGAACATGAAAGTGCCTTTCGAGTCTCGACGGTCCTTCACTTTATTCCAGAGTACTTTGAGGAAATCCAATTTTCTAAATGCTTCCTACCTAATCCAAATCAAAAGTATCTCATGCTGCTTGTTTTTAGACAACTGCTTATTCTCAAATCAACGAAAAGAATCAGATGTTCGTGTTGCACAGCTCACACAAGAGAAGGAAGCTGCAACGAAGAAAATAGCTAAACTGGAGACGGCTTTGAACAGAAGTCGGAATGAATCTAAAACTCATCTTGAGAACTCCAGGAAAGACAGAGAAGAAAAAAATGCAATGGCTCAAAATTTTGAAAAATGCAAGTTACCATCTGCAAGATTGAGTAGAAATATCAATTTTCAGATAAAATGGGAGCCGAGAAAGCTTTCAAGAAAACTAAAGCCGGTTAGTTCAGTTCTTGCCTTATATGTATGCAAAATGTCTTTTTACTCTGTAAATTTCAGACTTCAATCAACAGTTGAATAGACAAATGGGTGAGGCTCAAACCGCTCGAGCTGCTGTTAATGTTTGGCATCAGACTGCAGATAAGTGGAGAGCTTCGGATACTGCAAAAGCCAATCAAATCAACGGTATTATATTTCAAAAGCCTAACGACAACCGAAACTAACATCTATTTCAGAACTTACTTTGTCAGAAGCAAGTTTGAAAGGAAAATTGGAGAAACTTACCCAAGATAAAGAGTTCTACCATCGAAAGGCTTTAGAGATGTATCAAAAACAACTAGAACGTGAAGCAGGATCTTCTAAGCACCAGAAAGCCGGACAAGTACTCGACGAGATGAAAAAGGATGAAGAAATCAAATGGAGAAACGTGCAGAATAAAATGATAAAAACTGCTAATGAAAAACTGGCTGCAGAAGCTATGGTGTCTGCCCAAAAACAGCAACTGATGGGTGAGCGGATAAAACACAGTGCAGTATAGTTTTTGGTTTTCAGATTTCCAAAGATCCTATAATGATTTGCGTTGCCAATTTGATAATTTGAGAAGCGAAATTCAGCGCCTTGGAACTGCAACTATCGCGGAGGCGCCACCACAAAAAGGTACACAAGCCTACTAGGATTTCTAGAATTTGATCATTTCAGACACTCCTCCTCCTCCGGAACCCATTCCTCACCAGCAGCCAGTTCCACAACGTAAGCCGCGGATCTTTGGGACTTTTGAAACAAGCTTGTTTCAGAATTTCCAGCGTTTGTCGCTCCTGTCAATGCTCCTTCCAATGTGAACCAGCAGCCAGCGCAACACATTCTCGTGAATGTCGGGCCTCACAGGAACCAGAGTGAGCATTTTTTCGCAATTTGGAGTCTGGGTGAACAACTGGGATGGTATTAGGCGAGGGAGTCCTGTGAAGCGCTGTGTTGGGCGCGCTTGGCGGGGAGACTCTCTTGTGGTTACGGTATTTGTTGTGGGTGATGAGAACTTCTAGAATTGGAAGTAGAAGAGCTTTCGATTGATACTAAACACTTTGGAAAATAACACAAGTTGTATTAATAAAATCGCAAAATGACTAGGAGGAAAGAGCGAAATGGTAATGGGCTCCAACGGGTTTACGCTCGTTCGCTGAAACAGAGTTGTTGCCAAACTGGAGCATGTACTGCGGAACATCGTAGTAGCGGTAAGCTGCGTCTTTGTTGACGAAGGCACCGAGCGGCAAGACCTGAAACGATGATAATAAAACAGGTCAAGAAGGGGAAGAAAGGAAAACGTGAAAACATACCTCATGCACTGTTCCGAATCGTCTGCTGTTGTTTTCGGTTCACGAGAGCTGAAGGAGATACGAGGAGTTCGACAGACAGAACGACGAAAGAAAACAGAGGGACGGTTCAGGTTAATCATGAGATCCGGAAAAGTTGAGGCTAGCGTAACGGGAACACCGTTCCGATCGCTCACCGAAATTTGTCCGACATCCAGTCGAGTAACTTGAACAGTCATCTTGGTGACAACCGGCGCCTCGGACTGCTGAGACATCACCATCATGATGACTGACAGAGGACCGTCAGTGGAGAGTTGCCGATTCACAGAGTCGGTGGAGTCGGTGGACCACGCAGAGTATCGCCGAGTGGGATATTCACCCATTGGGACAAAGAAGGACATTGCGAGAGCAAGGAGAATTGACGATCAGTGAGTACAATACCTCTGAAGAGTGGTTAATGAGACCTTAGCCCTCCCTTTTATACTGCCAGAAAACTCAAGAAACACCCCAGAGCCACACCTCCAATATGCAAAACACGCCCATATCCATCATCACATAATCCATGTCACACGCAGAGCGTTCCCAAGCTACTCAACATTGCCCAACACAAAGACACGCCACCAGCCTACTTAACGTCACTCATTATACAAAGGCTCACTAACACCCTACTCAACATAATCCTTTATGGGAATAGTCACTTAAACAGATCACAATGCAAATTGGACAAGGTAAAAGACCGAGTACAAAAAATATGCTGATACTGCATGACAATAAACTGACACCCAAACATCATTCGAGTATCCCTCCATAATACGGCCTAGAGAATATGAATAAAGAAGAACGGCAAGATAGGAACCATCATCAGCAGCAACCTCCAACTCTTCATCACTGAACAAGGGATTTGATGAGTTATCAATGGCAACATCAGCTCCAGAACCGATAATGGGAGGAGATGGAAGATATCCAAGAACATCCGAAATTGAACAATTCACTGCCAACGAAGGAGAAAGACAAACGCGCACATAACATGGCAAGTCGTCCGGTTCAAATACACAGTAATAAGGAGCAGAGGTTCTTGAAAAACTAACAAATTACCCGTAATACAAATTTGACTAACCCTTCAAGCATCGCACAAACTGCACACTCTGGACAACCAGATTTTTTCTTCCATTCGGGAAGTACAACAGCTGGAGTAAAACAGAACAATATCAGCAAAGACAACATATTCACAGCTAACAAACAAACCAGCACCAGCTTTATACTAACAGAGCGACTCTTCAGCATTTCATCGAGTTTTGTTTCCGTTCCGTTGTTCCGCAGTTGAAACGGGAACTGTTCTGTTTTGTAGACAGACAGCGATGGGTCCTCTACATACCCGAATCCAATGTTTTCGTGGAAAGAGTCGGGGAAAAATAGTCGGGGACACGAAAGAAAACAGCAAGAACGTCAATAGAAGAGCAGACAGTTGCATTTTTGAGAGCGTTGTACGATAGTCAGAAAATTTAAATGAATGAATGAATGAATGGAGGGGTATTTATACTGTTTGAGAAGATCGATGCAGCTATCTAGCTCAATGAATCTGTTGTTATTGGTGTCCTTTGAAGTACGGCGGCAGCTGTTTTGAGGTTCATTGCAAATAGATTGGCGTGACCTTTCATTTCGAACATAAACAAATGACTGTTACAATATCTGTTGAGTTGTCTCCTTATTTTTCAGACTGTGTCCATCATCAACCATGCCCTCAATCCATGCCCTCTACAAATCAAAAAACCCAGAGACCAATTCAAACCGCTCAAAGTGAATAAAAACTTTATACCGCAATTAGGAAAATTGTTATTTCAGTGAAATTGGAAATGGCTTATCAAATTGCTAAAAGAAAACATCAGATTGAAGCCAAACGAATCATTGATTTGCATATCGATGAAACGCTTGACTTTGTCGCATCTGGTGGAGGTTTATTCATCGATGTTCCTTCACAGAATCCGAGGAAACGTATGAATGGAAAAATTGAAAAGGAATTTGATTGAAATATCTTTCAGGGATAATTGAAAACACTTTTTGCAACACAGGACCGCTCAAAAAGCGAATGAACTTTTCTTCCGCTCAGGAATCTGAACCACTCTTGCATATTATCAAAGATGAACCAGAAAACGGTATCCAGCAGTTATAATTTCTTGGTAATTTCTGTTATTTAGAGTACGGAACGCCAAACGGATTGCATTCTTTCCAAATCAGACCAGAAATAATTTTGAATTCTCTGGAATCAACAAATGTTCAAGAAAAAATGAGTGCAAACTCTTCAAATAAGTCAAATGATACAAGTGAGCAAAGTAAGGAAAACTATTGTTTTTTTCAATTTTCTAAATTATTGTTGCAGTGCCCACAGGAATGCCAAAGTATGTGACTTCAATATTCCCAACAGCACAACCAAGACTTTCACATCCGGCAGGTTAGCTAAGAACACGGCTTTTTCTTTCACTAGCTTTTTCAGTGCCCGCTACCCCTGCCCAATGGGAAGAAGTGATTGCCTACTGCAACGAAAGCATACTGTATAAGGATGAGTTTTACAAACCGGCTTTCTCTCATTATCTTATCGACCCGAATGGGCCAAAATGTCTCCCGCAGAAGTACACATTAGTTGTGACCCCCTTTGCGTTGTTCATGAAGTACTCGACAGATAGTAACAGTATGCTGAATCACTGATAAAAAACCAAGCTAATCATGATTTTTACAGAAAAACTTTCGTTCCGTCATTTGACAAAGAAGGATAAAGACGAGTTGCAACTATCAGAGAGAACCAAGATGGTCCAAGCGGAAATTGAGCGGCAAAGAAAAAGAGGGTGGCTGTGTGGTCCTTCTAACTAGAATTTTGAGACAAATAAAGGTAAATCTAACTTAATTAGTATTAGGTTGGTTCATAAGTTTCGTGCACTTTGTCGTTTCTCCATGATGAGTTCCGCTAAAAATCTGAAATTTTACACACGCATAGGTCAATCCTAGAAACCAACTTGGTCCAAATAACAACCCACAACTATCGTTTTTAGCCGAGATAAAATTCTGAATGTCTCTCTCATTTTAGGGGTCGAAATTGTAAAAAATTCATCAGAGCAGCTAGATTTTTTTCGATTAGTGGAATCAATTACGCTTACAACCAATACATGATTGCAATTTAGTTTGGAATTTCAGAATAAATTTTCGATATTTTAGAATTTCAGGTCGATTTTTTTTTTGGAGCTTTGCTTTTTATTGCAGATGATGCGAAATTTAATTGTGAACTGTGAACTTTTTGGTTTAGATTTTTTTTTAAATTCTGAAACTCAAAAAATCGAAATTAGTGAAAACAGTGCGAAAATCAACCAAAAAAGACAAAATTTTGACCCCTTCCCAAAAGATGAAAGTTTATTCTAAACCAAGTACACTTTCCCTCGCTCCGAATTACTCATTCCACCCTCTGTTGCCTGTCACCAACACAGGCAGCTCCTTTCTTCGCTTTTCCCCTTTCGCCCCGCTGTTTGTTCTCTTTACAATCGTAAAAAGAGGCGATTCGAGAGGAAATTGATAAGGGGAAAGAGGAAATTTGAAATGAAAAGAGCGCCGCGAGAAGAAAATAACGATGGGAAATTTTTTGTTGGCTTTTTTCCGGAGAGTTTCGCAGCTGTTCTTCTCAGTTTTCTGTTTTTTGTGCTTTTGTTAACGCTATTCTCTCATTTTCTTGTGATATACAGTTGCAATCCTCATTTTTCATAGTTTCCCCTAGAAATTCATTCATACGAATTGATTCAATTGCCACAAAAGCAAAAAAGTTTTTTGTCCGGCCATGGACCTTCTCAGATTCTGCAATTATCAGTAGCAGCGTCTGAGGGAAGGGGAGGGGGTTGGGCATCAGATTCTGCAATTATGAGTAGCAGCGTCTGAGGAGGGGTTGGGCATCAGATTCTGCAATTATGAGTAGCAGCGTCTGAGGAAGGAAGGGGGGAGAAGGGTCGGGGTCGGGGCCTTGTGCCACCCCCAGGACTCGAACCTGGGGTATATCTGGGGGTCGATTCACTCCCAGTCAACCCTCTTATCCGCTAGGCTAAGAGGGCGCACGACTGGGCCTGCACGAAGGGCCCCTATATATTGGACCCTCCTGGGAAGTCGGGAAGAGGATCAATAAGGTGTGCTAATGATGTGTAGATGCAAAAGGGAACCGTCGAGGGCCCGCGAGGTGTCGGCTGCACCGAATAAGGTAAAACGAGGGTCCCGGTTCAATTACCCATTTTTTGAAACCAGCCCAGTTTTCCTCCATGGAAACTTACAAACGTGACTGCCTCTTCTTCTCTTGTAATTCTTCCTCTTTGATTTCTGAGCGAATATCATTCCTTTAGCTAGCGGCGCGACGTCTTCTGAAAAGTTCGGGAAGTTTCGGCTAGTCTGAGAGAGGTTTTTCAACAGTAAATGCGCTTTCGTACATTCTCCACAAGCCTGGCTCCGCCGGCTTGCGCCGCCATTCCTTCAGTTTTTCTAGAGTTCATGTGTTTTCTAACTTTACGTGAATCTTTTCTAGAAATGAAGAAAGGACGGACAAACAGACAGACAGAGAGAGACCCTTTCTCATATCACGGCTTGCACGCATCAAACCTCTATCGCTTGCAGTTTCCCACTTTTACATTTCAATGTATGCCTCTCCGTGCCCGTTCTTGCAAACTGCACAGTTTTTTCTCTTCCTCTTCTTCTCCGAAAACCACGTCAGCCGAATAACCATAAAAACGCCGCGCGGTGTTGACTTTCGCAGGGCTGCAAGAAATACTGTGTTGGCGAAAGATGACACAGGAAAAGCACGCCCCTCCCCTAGCTCTTCTTCTTTTCCCTGTCATTCTCCTTTTTGGGTCGGCCGATGGCGACCAGTTTCGATTTTACTGAAGGTCCCTTGCTTTTTTAATTTTGATACATTGATTTGGAAAGATTACGACGAGTGGAATATGATTGACATCGGCAAGTGAGTCCCCATTATATTGCAAATAGGTTTTCAGATCAACAGAACCATAATTAAGATCAGCGATACCATAAATATGATTTTCAGAACTACAGTCAGCCACCTCTTCAAAACCATCATCAATCGTCCCAACAGTACCAGAACAATGGCTATCAGAATGCTTCCCGATCATTTTTTCAAAAACAAGGGCATGAAGATCACCATAAGAAACAGTGGAACGCCTCGTACCAGTTTAATTTATTGTAATAAATCGGTTTTACACTTTTTCTCTACCAATTTTGATAACATACTCTGAAGAGTTGCAATTTTGAATAAGATGAAAGTGACTGTGGATGGCAGTGAAAAAGACGGTATCCTAATATAAATATGAGATTTTGGTTTCCTTCGATACATAATGAATCACAGAAGCAAAAATGAAAGCAAATTATCACATTTTGTTTATCTCTGCTTGTCGTTTCACAATCTTTCTCTTTCTCTGTCTTTCCTAGTCTCTAAGGCCACGTCAGCTTTCGAAATGGTATAAAACCCCGACCGATCGCCAGTTTCCATCATTCTTCGCTTTTGCCTTGCATCGACAAAGAGAGAGGCACAGTTTCCCACACATTAGTATGCATAAACTGTTCTTTTCGGCCGAGAGAAGCACCTCACAGCACTTTCCATTTCGTATAGTTGCTCCGATTCTCAATCGATTGGAAAAGCTTTGCGTGTTTTACTAGCGCTTTCTTTACTAATTATACCCAGATTATAGTTTCGTTTTGCTAACGATTAACAAGATCAAATTTAGGCTACTGTGCTAGGAACCGAAATCGAATTCTGAATAACATGAAAAATCGGCGAATATTCATTTCTGAACTTTGAAAACTAGATTAGATGGCGCGGTTTCATGTTTTTATTCGTGTTCAGAATCCAATTCTGCGTTGAATGATACCCATCATAACTTATTTTGGGCTAGTTTGAAAAACTGCGATCTTCAGAATCTGGCCGACGCCATCTGAATCCTAGAATCCCGAGTTTTCACCACTTATCGGAAATAGGTCATGATTGGTATCATTCAACGCAAAATCTAATGGTGAGTACGATTAACAACATCAAATTTAGGCTACTTTGCTAGGAACCGAAATCGAATTCTGAATAACATGAAAAATCGGCGAATATTCATTTCTGAACTTTGAAAACTAGATTAGATGGCGCGGTTTCATGTTTAAATTTGTGTTCAGCATCCAATTCTGCGTTGAATGATACCCATCATGACTTATTTTGGGCAAGTTTGAAAAACTGCGATCTTCAGAATCTGGCCGATGCCATCTGAATTCTAGAATCCCGAGTTTTCACCACTTCTCGGAAATAGGTCATTATTAGTATCATTCAACTCAGAATCTTACGCTGAGTACGATTAACAACATCAAATTCAGGCTACTGTGCTAGGAACCAAAATCGAATTCTGAATTACCTGAAAAATCGGGGAATATTCATTTCTGAACTTTGAAAACTAGATCAGATGGTGAGGTTTCATGTTGTTATTCGTGTTCCAAATCAAATTCCCATGAAACATTGCCAGTGGAGATAGGTGTTAGTGCAAACAGACCAATTATAGATTTCTGAAATTTTGCAAACACCAAACTCTTTTGAACCAAAGACCAATTCAGTACCAATTCTTCTTTCATCAATTTTGATACGGACACTGCAGAATTGTACTGAATGGTGGTCAGTCAGGTGAAAAGCCTTGCACTGTTAGATTGTTTCAAGGGTGAAAACGATGGACTACACATTTCCCGCTCTCCATCCACAGGTAAAGTGACTGTAAATGGAACGCAGTTGGATAGGCTCTACAGCATTTGTGGAAGACCTTAACGTCTAAATGAGTTCTTTATCGACAATGAAAAAAAATGATTTTGTTGCTTGGAAGACCTTAAACCCTGATTAAAGAATACGAACGATACTGTATTTTCAAAATTTTACTTCCGGGTTGACGTGGCTTTTTCCTCTATCGATCCAGACGCTCCGCCCCTTTTTCGGGGCCGCGGCCTTTATCTCCCAGCAACAGTCCCCGTTGCTTGGCAAATCCACTAAAAGTGAGTTATGTGGTGCCCCGGGGCCGACTTTCTCGCCTCGAAACGCGCCTAACTTTCATTTACAAACATGCTCCCCTACTGGACGGTGAGCTTGATTTGCCTTGGCTTCGGCCTCGTTTCCCTTCAAACTGTTACTTCGGATAACTCCTGTTTTGATACGGGTGAATGCTGCTACTGGTTGAATGTTTCGGAGGTCTACAAGATGGATAATGGATCGTTGCTTGATTATCGAGGAGAATGCTGTACTCGGAAAGCCATCAAAGTGACAGATGACACAAAACCTGGAAATGGGACACAGGATTGGCCTGACATCGGTTCATATGACAGGATGGAGATGTTGAAAGTTTTGAAGCGTACCCCAGATGCATGCCAGAATAAGACTGGTAAGATCTTTAACCATTTGCAGACGTCTACATGCATCCCTTACAGAAACCTCCTCCACCACAACCACAACAATCACTCCGGTCGATCCCCATTGCTTGTCTCCTGGCCTATGTTGCTATTGGCTCGCCGTTACCGCAAACTACACTGACACTAACGGAACGTTGCTCATTTACAACGGGGAATGTTGTAACGAAGCCTCTCTTCAAGCTCTTTCAGCGAAAAATTGGACAAACTCACTGGCTGATCGAATTGTGGTCTATCTGTTGTGGCTTGACGAAAATTACCCGAAAGCTTGTCAACTGTTGAATGGGACTGGTAAAACCTAGGATCTAGAGGGCATTGACATGATGGTTGTGTTTTAGAGCCAACCACGACATCCACTGTGTCAAATACAACAACCGAAAGCACCTCGACGAGTACAGGTAAGAAATTCTTTCTGAAAAGAGCGAGATGAAAAGGGCGGAGCTAATAGGAGCCAAGTGTGGTGAGAAGAGGCGGAGCTTAGAGCAAAGGCGGAGCTTATGGGGGAACGGTAAGAGGCGGGGCGCGAACTATGTGTTATAGGGTGAAGAAAGCTAGAGCTTCATTAAAGGCGGAAATTGAGAAAGACAGAGCTTGATCTAGTATAATAATAAATAAATGCAGAGAAACGACCGCGGAGAGTCAAGAGAGCAAGAGACGGAAAAGACGGTTGTCCTGGGAAGGATGGTGGTGCTGGAGAGAACGGACTGGACGCAGGATCTGGAGCGGACGGCGGCGGGACTGAGGATGACAATAATGATAACAATAATGGTTCTACCGAAACTACAAACTGTAATGAACCAGGTACTAGCACAACCGAACCGACGACGGAAACAACGCCTGAAACAACGACGGATACGACTACGGAGACTACAAAAAATTATTGGGTGAGACCACAAGAGCCACAAGGAGATGTTGTTGATGCTGACCTCCCATCTGGTCAGGGGCACCCTCCTTCCACCTCATCAACTGAAGAGACTTCTTCTACCACCACCTCTACCCCCACTTTTTCAACTCCTGAATCCACTTCTTCGGACACAACAACAGAATCCACTAGCACCGATACCTCGACGACTTCCACGTCAGAACCTACGAGTACCTCAGCAACGGAGACGTCAAGTTCATCGAGTACTACGTCGGAAACGTTAACGACATCAACCTCAACAGGTAAAACAATGTTTTCTACTGATCTAGAAGTAATCTGTTACAGTGAGCACTTGGAAAGAAAGAGAGCTTACCAAACCCTCCAAGGGAAACACAACATCAACGACCAAAGAGACAAGTACTGGAAGTACAACAACAACAACGGAGCTTTCAACCCCAACTACTGCAGAAACGAGCACTTCGACCGGTAAGGATTTGATCGGTTGTACGGTGTAAAAAATGATTCTCAGCATCGACATCTCCAAGCTCTAGTACCACTGAACCGACTACTCCTACCACGGAGAAGACAAGTACAACAGAAGGTATGTATTTCCAGGTTTCAAATCACTACAAATGTGTAGTTACAGTGTCCACACCAAATACTGCTTTGACTTCAGAAACTCCGTCTACATCTTCAGACACCACCAGCTACGAAACTTCGACCAGTGCCACTTCCGAAACGAGCAGTACTACCACTATCTCTCCTTCTTCGGAGACCACAGAGTCTAGTACCTCGACGTCAACCCATTCGCCCACATCTGAAACAACAACGAGTACTTCGTCAAGTTCTTCTTCTTCCTCTACTGAGCAAACGATGTCTTCCGACACTACCACGGAACCATCTAGCCCAAGTGAGTTTCAGGAGCATCCTGATTCCCTATGATGTTTTTTGTTTTAGCAACGACGACAGGAAGCAGTTCTAGTTCCGAAACATCAACTACAAAGACGTCTACTTCAGAAACCTCTACTTCGACTGAAGGTAGAATCCCTTTATGATCTTTGATCTTCGGAGATCCTCATTTCAGCGTCCACATCGGAGAGTACCAGCCAGTCAACACCAACTTCAAGAGGAGAAACGACGGAAACTTCAGAGACAACAGAGTCAAATCCAAGTACCTCTTGGTCAACAAAGACAACATCGGAGAGCAGTAAGCTGTTTCATCCCTTTTGATTGCAAGCCTTCATTGTTCTTTTTTAGCGACTGCATCGGAAACCAGCCCCACCACTACTTCCGATCCGTCCAGTTCTTCGACAGAGGAATACACTACTTCGGAAGTGACTTTGGCATCGGAGACGTCTTCGGAGTCCACCACCACCCTGACCTCAACTGCTGAATGTATGTGTCTAGTCCAACATTGTTAATCATTCCTTGTTATAGCTACACCATCTACACAAGAAGAAACCAGATCTGATACGTCACTGTCTACATCTCTGGAGACAGAAACCACCTCGGGAGCATCCACCTCCACCCAAGGATCCTCTGAACCTAGCACTGAATCCACGAAGAGTTCCACCTCATCTAGTGCCTCTTCTGGTATCTCATCAACGGATTCTTCTCCACCAACAACCGATGCATCGACCACAGTAGAATCTTCAACCACGGTTACAGAAACAACCTCCGAAGCTTCCACCTCCACCCAAGGATCCTCTCAGCCGAGCACCGAGTCTACTGACAGTTCCACCTTGTCTAGCTCGTCTTCAATTGTGACGGAAGGTACTTATTCCTACCTAAATAAGCAATTTGATATCACGTTTTCAGAAACGTCTCCAGAAACCACTTCCAAAGCTTCCACCTCTACCCAAGGATCCTCTGAACCTAGCACTGAATCCAAGGAAAGTTCCACCTCATCCAGTGCCTCTTCTAGTATCTCATCAACGGACTCTTCTCCACCAACAACCGATGCATCGACCACAGTAGAATCTTCAACCACGGTTACAGAAACAACCTCCGAAGCTTCCACCTCTACCCAAGGATCCTCAGAACCGAGCACCGAGTCTACTGACAGTTCCTCCTTGTCCAGCGCTTCTTCAATTGTGACGGAAGGTACTTATTCCGACTTAAATGAGCAATTTGATATAACACGGTCTCCGTAAGACTCGAGCAATGCGTGCCTTAGGGGCTAATTTGTTATTGGCGGTGTAGTATGGGACCTTAGAAACCCCCATGCACAATTTTGGGTCATGAGACCTTCTTATCATGATACCAGGGGACCCCAAAGGAGGTCCATTTCGAAAAAAAAAATTTTGCGGAAAAAATCCAGAAAAATCAGAGTATGTTAGTAGTGCTAAAAATAGTATTTTTACAAAGTTTCAGATTTTTTAAAAATTTTATCGCTGAGTTATGCTCAAAAAAGTACAAATTTTAGCATTTTTACGCATTTTTTCAAAGTTTTTTAACTTTTTCGGCTCTTAGGAAGAAAAAGTCCTACTTCTAGTTAGATAATTTAGATAGCTCTTTCCAAGGGCTATCGATTAAAAAAAATTCGAGAAAAAATCTGCCTAGTAAGTTGGTTTTTTGATTTTTTTTGTGCTGACCATTTTTTCCAAACTTGCCTAACAGTAACTGAAAACCGCTGGTTATGACTCCTGAAACCTTATAGACGTGTTTTATATAGTTTTTAATGGTTCAAAAACATGATTATGTTTCATAATAATAAATTCCTACTCTCAGAACGCAGAGATTACACTATCCATTGGTTCTTTCTGAACAGCGCTCATTATGTTTTATTTCGTGATTGTCTTTGACAGATGTCTGTTAGAAATGTTTTTTTGGTTGCACAACTATTCCTTTCTCCAGTTTTTTCTAAAATTTTATTCCAATCTACAATCCAAACACAAATCCGTTTCTTCCCCATCAAAGCTGTCTACTTTCCTGAGATGCCAAGTCTAGTGGCACTAGCGATGTTTATCGTGGTCCGCATGTTTTTCACGACAGCCCTCGGCACCCTTTTGCTCCTCCTGGCGCGGCCTAGCGCGGCCTTGTGCGGCCTGGCAGTGTTTGGTACCAGACCTCCACTTCCGTAAACAAACGGCCTATAAAAGGTCCCATGACGCAGTGGAACCACGAAACACTGTTGCATCTTTTTGCATCATGAATCTAACGTTTCTTTTGTTTCTGTTTTGTATTTTCAACGTTTCCTCCCGACCATCTCCACCGAACAATGAGGAACCTGCTACCAAGAAACTCAAATCCGATCCTGAATGTTATTTTGCAAAGGAAAGACGATCACCTTTGGAAACATTTGCAAGAGACTCCTACTCTAAAGTTTCCCAAAGTTGTGGAGGAACTCTAATGAAGTAAGAATTCATCAAAGAAAATAATTAAAAAATTTATCCATAGGTGGACCGACGTCATCGGAACATTTTTTGGCGATTTCCATGGAGCTGTTAATGAAATGGATCTCTTGGCCGCGAGAGGAGGAGCTGAGTATCCGGATTTCAACGACCCTGCAATAGTAGCTGAAATTGGTTCACGCTTCATTTGTCCGAGACATTTGGATGAACTTTTAGCTCAATGGGAGAGCATAAAGCATATCAGGTTGGACTCGACAACTATGACAACGAAACATGCTAAATGCGGTATGCCGTCAGCTGTAAGCAACCATGGTCACAACATTCCAAAAACTCCTCATGGAGGTACTTTCCTCACTCGTCAAGAAGCAAACCGTTTACTCAAGGAGCAGCATGTTCATGCGCACGTGGGAGTCCGTAAGTTTCATCGGAAGGTTTATTTGTTGAATCGTATTTTTCAGCACTTTGCAATAAGCACAAAGCTGATGTTTCAATGTTTCGCTGTGTCAATGATCTCGAATCTTTGCCGGAAATCAGTGGTCCTATTGCAACTCGTTTGAGATCAGCATTGACTTTGAATGCACCACCAGAAACTTGTCAACGAGGTCAACAGCCTAGTTCTCCGGGCACCACTAGTTCGAATGCTGTCTTGGATGCTGCTGCTGCCTCAGATGGAGTCTGCAAATCAAAGTTTCTTGAATGGGCCGAGTCTTTGGGTTTGAAATTCTTGGCCGGAAGGAAGCCTTACAACTCCCTTACTCTGCGATCAAAGAGAAGAAAAGCTTCTGCTACTCGAGAATTGATATCTGCAGCTCTTGAATTGCTAGCTCCAGGACACGCTGAGGAATTAAGAGCTCTCACTTTTCAACACGAGTCGGATCAATGGACTAACGTCAGAGCAAAGTTGTTCGATGATCTCATGCAGAATGTGGTATCAGAATACAACAGGCAGTCGACCAGAAAAGAAAGACGGGGCATACTTTCTTTAGTTGCTACTACTCTACCGTACTACTCAATGCTCAACTATTTCCCAAGTCTCACAAAGTACGAATTCACAAAAGCACGGATGCATGCCAACTTGCTAGATCGAGCAACTTACACTTCTCAAAAACGGCAAAAGTTCGACAAACAAAACGTGACGGATTTTGTTGATTTCATAACTAGGTAACCGGAATCGTGAAATCCGATTTACGAGATTTTTTCAGTCCTTTGGTCCGCACCGATCTTCCCTACGGAAGACGGACACTGAAGAAATCAGATGGTACGAAGTTGGAAATTTCAAATACCCTGCGAAACCTTCGTGCCATTGAGGTTGAGTTATTTTACTATCTGAAATGAATCAACTATGCAGATTGTTGAAATGTACATCAAAATGAAATCGGAGAAAGGCGAAGAAGATCAACTCATGAGTCGGAGCACTTTGTTCAAGATTTTGGAAGTGTGCAAAGCCACGAACAGGGAAGTCCTCGAATGTGTCGACTACTTCCTCAGTGATGCATTGGACGTGAGTTCTGAAACTTGAAAGCTTTGAATAAAAACTTACAGTCGTTCGACAAGCTTTCTTCGCACATCGTAACCCTCAAAGAGAACAACTACATTGACATTCCTACTGCCAAAGATCTCACCCAGCGTCTCCATCAAGCCAAGTTATACTTGCAGACCGATTTCAAACTTCACCTGAAATTTGAGTCCAAAGTAAGGAAAAAAGAATTTGAGAGATAATCGTTGATAAATTGAGATTGGGGATCATTGCGTGAAGTATGCGTTGTCTGATCCGAAAGTGAAAATGTTCAACGAAGAGTGTGGAAGTGGCACGAATCAACATGATCACAAAAGTCATCAGTGCGAACGATGCCAAGCTGTGAGAGACGTGTTTGAAGATTTTGTGGCCTCTCTGAAAGAACTTATTGAATCTGCTCAAGGAGGGAAGCTACGGTCAACGAGTGACGAGAATATCAAAGCAAATGCTGATCTCACTCTCATTCTGAATGATGTGACCACTGCGGAAGCTAACATTCTGGAACTGAAAAGGCATCTGGTAACTAAATAATGACATTTCTGTACATCTAATTCAATGTTCAGGTCCGCAACAAGCACAGCTCGGATGTACGTCAGAAAATTGTAGACAATCTCAAGCCGGACGAAGTTTTTCTGACCCTGGATTGGGCTCAGAAAATACTCCCGCAGCGGTCCAGAGAATCCCAGTCCGAATATTTCGGCAAAAGCGGTGTATCGGCTCACTGTTCTCATGCACTCAACATCGATTCGAGTGGGAATTTGAGGCAACATTCATTCATACACGTCACTCAGCATGAGACTCAGGTTTCAAAACGTTCTCTACAAAAGTAATCACTTTTTGCTGCAGGATTCCATCACCGTCCTGTTGATCATTGAAAGTGTGTTGAATGAGTTGAAGAAAGTCGGCATTACTCGTGTTCATTTGCGGAGCGATAATGCCGGTAACTTCGTTCACTAAAACTGATGTAATAAAAAGATATTAGGCTGCTACCACTCTGCCAAAACGATAACATCACTTCCGGATATCTCAAAAAGAACAGGAGTAAAAATTCTCAGCTTCACCTTTTCAGAGGTACAAGGAGGAAAAGGTGAGAAACGTAAAATGTTCATGAAAAACTTTAGAACGTTCAGGTGCTGCGGATAGAGTTGCTGCTGAAATGAAGAGGAAGCTGAGATCATGGCTGAGCTCTGGCAAAGATGCTAGCACTACAGAAGAAATCTTCACTGCATTGACAGAAGGAAGAGTTCCAAACGCAATGTCCACTTACTTGTGCTCAATCGACAGAAGTGCCATTACGGAGGGCCAGACAACCATCAAAGGGATTCAGTCTTATTATGACTTTTGGTTCAATGATACGAAAAACGAGATGACTGCAAGGAAATTTGGTCTAATCGGGACAGGTGAAACCACAAGCACGACCAAGTTCATTCCTTCTAAAGGGACATTGAAAATTGAGAGGTCCGGCGGCTATGTGGTTACCGATGCTTCAACGTTCTGGAAAAGTTCCAAATGTTCCGGAAAATGCTCTCAAGAAGACGGAAGCGCTGCAGATGACGTCGTCATTTTTGGAGAAAGTGATGTGGATGTTGATACAGCAAAACCTAAGCCAATGGAGACAGCAGTGTTCACTTGTCCAGAAGAAGGGTGTGATGCTACTTTTCTGAAATACGGCAACTTGGAGAAACATCTTGAAACCGGAAAGCACAAGATTTCACCAGAGCGGGAGACTCTTCTAGATGTCGCCATGACTAGATTCGCAGACAACGTGGAGGGACTCAAAGAAGGATCCATTTCTTCTATTCTAAAAGATGCATTTGTCGAGTTACCAGCAGGATCACTGGATTTCGTTCATGAGAAAGGATGGGCTCAACCTTTGAAAAAGTCGAACAAACGTTACGATCTAACCGTTTCTGACTTCGTCATGAAACGGTTCGTAGCTGCTTCAAAAAACAAGCAGAAGGTTTACCCAAAAGTGATTGCCCAAGAAATACGTGAGAAAAGGAATTCTGATGGAACTGCGACGTTTTCACCAGAGCAATGGCTTAACCACAAACAAGTGATGAACTTGTACCAAAAGTTCGGGAAGAAAGCACGTGAGATGAAGAAAAAGAAAAATGCGGAGAATGAGGAGGAGAAAGAAAACGCATCGACTCTCAGTTCGGCTTCATCTCTCTCTGCGCCGGATGCGCATCAGGACACATCTGCGCGCACTACGTCTCATCGATCTGGTGGCAAACACAACTCACGGCCGAAACGAGAAGAAACGCTAGACTTGGTCAAAGTTGTTGAGGCAGTGGTCGAGGAGCTCAATCAAGAAGAGTACGATGACGCGGAGGCCCTCTACGACACCAATGGCGAAGAGAACTCGGACTTCGAAAACCTCATGATTGTAATTGAAAACGAGAAAAAAGAAATTTTTGAAAGTTGAAAACCACACTGTCCTGATTCAATCTGTGAAAAAATAAATATATTGTTTTAAAACAATGGAATAAAAAAAGGATTTAGAAAAAAACCGAGGAAATGCGCGCTGTTCAGAAAGAACCAATGGATAGTGTAATCTCTGCGTTCTGAGAGTAGGAATTTATTATTATGAAACATAATCATGTTTTTGAACCATTAAAAACTATATAAAACACGTCTATAAGGTTTCAGGAGTCATAACCAGCGGTTTTCAGTTACTGTTAGGCAAGTTTGGAAAAAATGGTCAGCACAAAAAAAATCAAAAAACCAACTTACTAGGCAGATTTTTTCTCGAATTTTTTTTTAATCGATAGCCCTTGAAAAGAGCTATCTAAATTATCTAACTAGAAGTAGGACTTTTTCTTCCTAAGAGCCGAAAAAGTTAAAAAACTTTGAAAAAATGCGTAAAAATGCTAAAATTTGTACTTTTTTGAGCATAACTCAGCGATAAAATTTTTAAAAAATCTGAAACTTTGTAAAAATACTATTTTTAGCACTACTAACATACTCTGATTTTTCTGGATTTTTTCCGCAAAAATTTTTTTTTTCGAAATGGACCTCCTTTGGGGTCCCCTGGTATCATGATAAGAAGGTCTCATGACCCAAAATTGTGCATGGGGGTTTCTAAGGTCCCATACTACATACCCATAAAATATCTAAGCGTTAGCTACCTTATAAACCCCTAAGGCACACACCACTATGGCCATGCTCCATCCTTACAGAGAACGTGTTATATCACGTTTTCAGAAACGTCTCTAGAAACCACTTCCGAAATTTCCACCTCCACCCAAGGATCCTCAGAATCTAGTACTGAATCCACCGAGAGCTCCTCTTTGTCTACCTTTTCTTTTAATGTGACGAGAGGTAGTTATTCTAATCTAAATGAGCAGTTTCATGCCACCCACAGTTTTAGAAACCACTTCCGAAGCTTCCACCCATGGATCCTCTGAACCTGGCACTGAGTCTACGGACAGTTCGACGTCGTCTAGTACCTCTTCTGATGTGACTGAAGGTATTCTAATCTGAATAGACGATTCCATATCCTTTTCCAGGAACAACCTCCGAAGCTTCCACCTCAACGCAAGGATCTTCTGAGCCGAGCACTGAAACCACTGACAGTTTATTCTTGTCCAGCGCCTCTTCCACTGTGACGGAAGGTACTTTTTCCAATTTGACTGCAATTTGATATCACTTTTCTAGCGACATCCTCAGAAACAACCTCCGATGCTTCCACTTCCACCCAAGGAACCTCGGAACCCAGCACTGAATCTACCGATATTTCCACTTCCTCTAGTGCGTCTTCCAGTTCCTCTGACAGCACTGTCTCCTTGTCCTCGACCGATGGATCCTCTACAGAAGAATCTTCGGAATTCACTACAACGTCCTCAGATCATACAGGATCAGATTCAAGCTCTTCTGAATCCACAGAAACGACCACTTCCAAACCAAAAACGTCATCTGAGGTCTCAGGGAACAAGGATCTTTCTACTTCTAGCTCTACTGGAACAAGAGAATCTTCCGTTTCATCATCTGGAACATTCTCCTCTGCCTCTGAAGCTACTGAAAACGATCTATCTTCAAGCTCGACGAGCTCAGAGACGTCTCTACCAACCTCAGAAGCCACTTCTAAAGCCCCCACCACCACCACCATCCCCAATTACTGCTTCTCTGAAACTCTCTGTTGTTATTGGCTTACCGACAAGAACATCACCATGAAACTCTGGAATGGACTTAGCTATGTCTATCAAGGAGAATGTTGCAAGGAAACTGTCCTGAAATACATCGAGAAACAGGATTACAAGACCAGTTGGATTGGGTATACACTGGATATGGAGAAGACGATGTTGTTGATTGAGATATCCAATGATCCGGTGTCAGGATGCGAGTTACAAGTTGCACAGACTTCTACTACGATCCCTGTGTTAGTGTCGTCTTCTGGAACATCGGAACCATCTACAACAACGCTTCCCACATCTTACGAGGCTTCCTCAACTTCCAGAACATCCTCTGCATTCTCTGAATCATCTTCGAAAACCACCACTCTTCCCAATTCCACCACCACCTCCAATGTCTGCCTAACAAGTGGCCGTTGTTGTTACTGGCTAACCGACAAGAACATCACTATGAAACTCTGGAATGGACTCCGCTATGTCTACCAAGGAGAATGTTGTAGTGAGACTGTCCTCGCGTACATCGAGACACAGGATTACAAGGCCAGTTGGATGGGATATAGCTTGGATATGGAGAAAACGATGCTGTTGATCGAACTGTCAAATGATCCAAAGTCGGGGTGTCAGTTGCAGATCGCGCAGACTTCTAGTACGGCGTCTGGGACTGGATCTACAATGTCTTCTGGATCTGCTGGAGCTTCAAAACCAATCTCTGCTACTGAAGGATCTTCCCAATCCGCGGGTTCCTCTTTTGTGACCGAATCTACTCAAGGATCTGCTACTGGAACTGGATCAACATCAGGAACAGGATCCCAATCATCTTCAAACACCTCTACAACCCCCTCAACCAAAAAGGCGTCAACTCCGCAAACCACTTGGCCTTCAATGGCAACCAGAATACTTCCGAACGGTGATATCGTGAGTTTTTTCCATGTTTTGAGATCAAAATTTTGTGTGTTCAGATCTTGAGTGAAGTCCTTATTGCCTATCCCAACTGCACCACTGTGCTAAAGCAACTCATCCTGACAATCGCAACGAATGAAACAAGGACAGATGTGACGAGTGACACGGAGGGATGTGTAAGTGATAAAAGATTTTGGAATTTGAATAGTGCAAAGTACAATATTCAGAGAAAGACAACGATGTTAGGTGGAGCTGTTACCGCTCCAATGGTCTCTGCAACAACTCAATCATCTGGAGAGTCATCTGGAGAAGGAGATTTGTCTTGGACCTCAACTTTGTCCTCAATTGCTACCTCGATCGGTTCAATGTTCTCCACTGATTCAGAGGCGGAAACCACCCCCGAATTCATTGCACCCACCACGACGTACCCTTGGGTAACCGGCGGAACTACTCGGACTCTACCCAACGGCGAGATAATCCTTGCGGAGAGTCTCATTGGATATCCAAATTGCACGACAGTCTTGCTACAACTCATCTTGAACCCAGTGACCAACAAGACACGGACCGAGGTGACATCGGATACGGAGGGATGCGTGAGTTATGGGTTATTGGAATAAGAGAATAAAGGGGTTCAGAAGAAGACCACATTTGGGACTTCTGGAGCGACTGGAGCCACTGGAGCCACTGAAGCCACAGATTTGGATCCATCTACAACCCCCAGCCTAGGGTTCACCTGGCAGACCGGGGGACCTACCAGGAGACTCCCCAATGGGGATATCGTGAGTTTCCATTGTTTCCATGCATGTTCATTCCTGTTCAGCTATTGGCGGAGTCCCTGATCGGCTACCCCAACTGCACGACCATCTTGGCCTCCCTCATCTACACCCCACGCACCAACACAACCCGGACAGAAGTGTACAGCGATGCTGAGGGATGCGTAAGTAAACACTGTGTGAAAAGAGAATAGGAATAAGTTCAGAAAAAGACAACGCCAGTCACGGAACCCCCCACCACCACTTTCCCGTGGCCGACAGCGCAGACCACTAGGATTCTTCCCAATGGGGATATCGTGAGTTGTAGCTATATACAGTCTAACCCATAGGAATGTTCAGATCCTCTCGGAGTCGCTGCTCGGTTACAAGAATTGCACCACGGTGCTGCTCCAGCTCATCTTCACTCCCTCCACCAACTCCACCCGCATCAACACTGTCACCGACCCAGAAGGATGTGTAAGTCTTTTTGATGCCTTTGAGTTTAGCCCACAAAATTTGAAAGCAAAATGTTAAAATTTGAAAGCAAAATGCAAAAGTTCAAGGAATTTTTTTTTCAGCGCGCCACCTCAAAACGGCCGATCCGCTGTCCCTGGCCCACCCAACTCAACCTCACCTCCACGACCCGACCGCGTCCCGACGAAATCAAAGAGTTCTATGAGATTGGAGAGAAGATTGTCCACCTCTGCCAGAAATGGTGGGTGTTCGAGTGGCAGAAACAGCCGTATAAGGTGTATACGTGCAAGGCCGACGGGACATGGTTCAACTATTTCGAGAAGTGTATCCGTGAGTTGAAAAGGGTGTTGAGGAAAGTTTGACAGTGTTTTTTTCAGGGGACAAAGTGTCTCAGAAATACATTGACAAATATAAAAAGATGGGAGTTCACATTGAATTCTGAGGAATGGATCTGAATTTTGAGAAATAATTGTGTTTCAAATATTATAGAAGTGAGTTTGAATTGTTTTTTCTGATTGTGAATTTGAATTTGACATCCATCTGAAGTTTGAATTGGTCTCGATGAGAATAAACATGTTATGTTATGCAATGTTGTTTTTCAATGAAGTGGCCCTCGGCGGGTCTCGCCACGAAATCAGGTTTTTGCTGTTTTCTCGTTTTTGGACAAACTTTTCTGAATTTTTTCTGTTGAAAACGGATAGAAAAAAGCATTTGGAACCTAGAAGTAGTTCATTCGACCAGAAATATTGAGTTTTTCATTGCGATTTACTCATTTTTGAAAATTTGTTGTTCATTTTTGTTATTTGTGTTGGTTGAGACGGCAGTGGTGGCAGCGGTGGACTCCATCGCCGCCTCCATAGACGATGTACAGTGGCTGCGCCCTTTTTTAATCCCCCTTTTCTTGAAAAGTCAGGAGAGAAGTTGAAATTAGGTTCATTAGAAGCGCAATTTCATGATCTACCAATTTTTAATGTTAAAGTTTTCGATATCTGTCACGGATTTTGAGATATGAACCGATTAAGAGAAAAACGGCAATCAAAGTACACTGAATCCGCCCTTTTTCAATCCCCCTTCTCTTGGAAAGTTAGGTAGAAAGTAGTTCTTGGTATCATTTGATAGAGAATTTTAACAACTTTGATTTCCTAGTGATCATGTTTTTGATATCTTGCTTGAAAAAAGCAGGCTCTACAACTCAAAACCTAGAAATGAACGGTTGAAGTACAGTTGCTGCGCACTTTTTCAATCCTCCTTTTCTTGAAAAGTTTGGTATAAAATAGTTATTAGTTAATGGTTAATAGTTAATGATAGAGAATTTTGTTAACTTCAACACTCCAATGATAAAATTTTCGATGTCTTCTCAACAAAAACAAAAAAATCAGAAATGGAGCTCGACCTAAATACGGAACCATGACCCAGATATAACTGTGTCATGACCCAGATATGAAAAATGGAGCTCGACCTAAATACGAAATTGGGTCATGACCCAGATATGGAAAATGGAGCACGACCTAAATTGGAATCTGGGTCATGACCCAGATATGGAAAATGGAGCTCGACCTAAATACGAAATTGGGTCATGACCCAGCTATGGAAAATGGAGCACGACCTAAATACGAAATTGGGTCATGACCCAGATATGGAAAATGGAGCACGACCTAAATTGGAATCTGGGTCATGACCCAGATATGAAAAATGGAGCTCGACCTAAATACGAATCTGGGTCATGACCCAGATATGGAAAATGGAGCTCGACCTAAATACGAAATTGGGTCATGACCTAGATATGAAAAATGGAGCTCGACCTAAATACGAAATTGGGTCATGACCTAGATATGAAAAATGGAGCTCGACCTGAATAGGAAACTAGGTCATGACCTAGTTCCCTGGCCCCTGACCCTGGCTCCTGACCCTGGCCCCTGACCCTGGCCCCTAACCCTGACCCTGGCCCCTGACCCTGACCCCTGACCCTGGCCCCTGCCCCTAGGCCCCTGCCCCTTGGCCTCTGCCCCTTGGCCCTGCCCCTTGGCCCCTGCCTCTTGGAACCTGCCCCTTGGCCTCTGCCCCTGGCCCCTGGCCCCTGCCCCTTGGCCTCTGCCCCTTGGCCCTGCCCCTTGGCGCCTGCCCCTTGGCCCCTGGCACAGGTCGACCATCCGAGGTCGGTCATCCGGCGCTATATAAGGGGGAGGGGAACCCTTCACAACTCACTTGTCCAGCTTGTTCGGAACATGCCACCACACGAAGGAAAATCCGCCTACGACCATCCGTGGCCGGAGCGCTTGGAACCGGAGCCACCACTGCCACCACCTCCGCCACCGCCAGTTGTCGTCCGTTTCTTTGGTTTGGAGAGAACCCACGACTTCATCGCACCGGCATGGCCATGGCGCTTGGCCATGGTTCACCGTGAGTTTAAAACCAATGACTATAAAAAAGCACAATTGTTCATTACAGATGTCCTTGCGCTCTGGGAGTACTACAGAGGGAATCCTGTCGGAGAACGCTATCTGTTCGACTGGTTGTTCGAGATCTTTTACTATTTGTATTAATAAATGGTGTCCAGTTTGGTTTTTTTTTGGAAACTTGTATTCGAAAAGATTGTGCCGAGCATCTAAGTGGAGACGAGTCAAAGGGGTCTGAGAGCCAGGGCCACAAGAGTATAGGGATTCAGAGGTCCGGCGGTTTGGAAGGTTCTTGGTGGGACCATACTAAATCATTGTGATCCACAGGAGCAGTACTATCCGAATTTGAGGGTTTGACCTGGTTATCTGGCTCCCTGACAAAATTTGCTTAAGGAGGCACTTGGTGGGTTCATACTATATCGTTGTGATCCTCAGGAGCAGGACTATCCGAATTTGAGGGTTTGACCTGGTTATCTGGCTCCCTGACAAAATTTGCTTTGGGAGGCACTTGGTGGGTTCATACTATATCATTGTGATCCTCAGGACCAGTACTATCCGAATTTGAGGGTTTGACCTGGTTATCTGGTTCCCTGACGAATTTTGCTCTGGAAGGCACTTGGTGGGTCCATACTATATCATTGTGATCCTCAGGAGCAGTACTATCCGAGTTTCAGGGTTTGACCTGGTTATCTGGCTCCCTGACGAATTTTGCTTTGGGAGGCACTTGGTGGGTTCATACTATATCATTGTGATCCTCAGGACCAGTACTATCCGAATTTAAGGGTTTGACCTGGTTATCTGGCTCCCTGACAAAATTTGCTTAGGGAGGCACTTGGTGGCACCATACTATATCTTTGTGATCCTCAGGACCAGTACTATCCGAATTTGAGGGTTTGACCTGGTTATCTGGCTCCCTGACAAAATTTGCTTAGGGAGGCACTTGGTGGCACCATACTATATCATTGTGATCCTCAGGATCAGGACTATCCGAATTTGAGGGTTTGACCTGGTTATCTGGCTCCCTGACGAATTTTGCTCTGGAAGGCACTTGGTGGGTTCATTCTATATCATTGTGATCCTCAGGAGCAGTACTATCCAAATTTCCGGGTTTGACCTGGTTATCTGGCTCCCTGACAAAATTTGCTTAGGGAAGACACTTGGTGGCTCCTGAGAATCACAATGAGATAGTATGGGCCCACCAAGTGTCCAGAAAACACAAAGAGTAGAGTTTTCTGAGTTTTCTGACAAACACATCATTGGCTATGTAGTCAGACACTTTGATTGGAGTGAGAACCAAATGAAGAACAAAACAAAACATCAAAGGCAATTCATTTTATTAAGAAATTATACAAATGATGAAGGAAAGTTCGAGTTTGATTCGGAATACTTTAGGCGTCGATGTCGTTGAGTTGGAGTGCGGCGATCTGTGCGTCGAGACGTGCCAGAAGATTCAGGTGAGCAGCCTCCACAGCAGCAATGCGAGCAGCTTGTTCTGGAAAGAACGCACTACACTTTGGGTTTTAACAAAAGGGAAAATATCATTTGATCGTCAATGTTTGAAAAAATAAAAACTAGAACATCGAAATGAGTTGCCTAGCGAAATGTGTTAGAATTTGCTGGTTTTCAAGGTTCCTATTGTAGGATTAGCCAAGGCTCTCACCAAAAACGTTGGAAACACTCACCTTGTTGCTGCTGCGCCATCACCGCTGCGTTCTCGGCCGCTCGCTCCTGGACCTCTGAAAGAGAAGAAATTGAATTCGTAAACATCAGACGAGGTTCACTAACCCTGGACACCATCCACCAACTCCTGAACATCCGCATTAACGTTGTTGTTGGCTGCTTGCACGGCTGCTGCGGGTGGGGCGGCTTGCGGCTGAGCTCCTTGAGCTTGAGCTCCACGAATGACGGCCGGGTCTAAAACATCTGAATGAATGGAAAACTCACTTTCCAGTTGACATACCGTTGGCATCGCGGACTGGCACGGGCAGCTCCTGAGAATCCTTTTGAGGCGCCATACTGGAGGTGAAGCACACTGGGAATAGATTTTCTCGAAACTTCTGGTCAGATGGAACAGGGGCTGTGGCCGGGGCTGTGGCCAGGGTCAAGGGCAGGGCCAGGGCCAGGGCCAGGGCAGAGGTCAGAGGCTGTGGTCAGGGCCAGAGGCCGGGCCGGGGGCCAGGGGCCAGGGGTCAGGGGGTCGCTATCTAGGTCATGACCTAGTTTCCAATTTAGGTCGCACTCCATTTCTTATATCTGGGTCATGACCCAATTTCTTATTTAGGTCGCGCTCCATTTTTCATATCTGGGTCATGACCCAATTCCGTATTTAGGTCGAGCTCCATTTTCCATATCTGGGTCATGACCCAATTCCGTATTTAGGTCGA